>MJUU01004973.1:47530-60296 GCA_002080025.1 Modiolus philippinarum | reverse complement strand
TGGTGGGCTTTAATTTTTTACATTTTACTATGGTGTGCTTTAATTTTTTACATTTTACAAAATTCTAAAGATTTGTGTAGTTTTTATACTTTTTGAAGCTAATTGCATTTCCATTTAGTTAAATCTATCTTGAATTGTCATATTTTTAGATGTCATAAATAATCTTTTTTTTCAGACAAATTGAAAAGTCCAGAGGCCCTGCAGGACATTTGGTCAGGCAAATAAGGAAAGCTGCCAGTCCGAAGAAAAATTTACAGGTCCTATAGTTTCATAGCATATAGAAAATGTCAATTTTTTACATGACATTTGTTCTTGCTGACTGATCAGTTTTTGCCTGACAGACTCAAGTTTTGCCTGATTAGTCCTTCGGTCAGGCAGTTTTCTATATGTCTGTACCATTAATCATACTGAACCTCAATTTCAAAGGGAGATAATTTGAAACCTATGTCTCGAAAAATTGAGCTAGACCTACCAAGGGTGAGGACAGGAGCAAATCATAACCCCTAGTTAGCAAAGATGTTATCTCACCTGAAACTATTTGGACAGTAGGATATGCTGCTTGGCACTATATTTTTCAATTATCAAAATACACTGGGTACATTACATTGCTTTTTTTTTAGCAATATAAGTGTAGAAAATATTTCATTTCCATGGCCATGATTGCATTTACAATTGTATAATGTTTTAATCACTTTATGTTAATACAAATAAGATCTTCATAAAGACATGACAGACAATAATTAATGCAATCAAAATCTGAGCACATGCATGTAGGCAGATTCTTGTATTCATTGTCTTCTATGGTACATACATTGTAATTACGAAAGTTTACTGAACACATATTTTGGAATAGTATTTGAGATTTCTAGTTTCTAATCAACATCAATCACAAATTTCCAACTGAATTTATACATCTATCTTTAAAGTAAATGTATCTGTCCAATTTGGGGTCATGACCTTTCTTACTGAAAAACGATGTTAATGACATTGTGTTTTTGTCTAGTTTTTCATCTTCGTCGTCATCCTCCCATTTTATTGGAGCAGCATCCTTCTCCAAAATTATAGCTGCTGTTGACCAACTGAACCTGACGAACTGAGGAAAACCGAACACATAATCCATGTTGTTAGCCAGGAAACTTTTGGTTTTAGGGTCGGCAGGGTAGCCTGAACCATACTGAAGATCTTCCATATTAATTCCTTCCTGAAATTTCCATTTTTTGACAGCCTTGTCCCTGGTCACTTTGGCACAAATACTAGCAGCACTAACAATTGGGTATGTAGCATCAGCTTTCTTAGCTACAGTGATATCAATATCGGGAAAGATGTCTTTCAATTTATCTTGGTATTTAGTCGGATCTCCTACAGTATCGACATACACTTCTGAAATATTTGCTCCTCTTTCTATTGCTAGCTTTACTAAACGTATGGCACAGTCGTGAGACAAAGCATTCAAATTGTATTTTGTTCTTCTGAGCATACTAGTAGAAATAAATGTAGGGGAGAGTACTTCTACAATCCATCCCATCATTTCGTTAGCTTCCAACATTTTATCAAAGATTACTTCCCTTTGTTCTTCCGTCATTGTTTTTGAATCGGCAAATCCCATCTCTACAAATCTTTCCTTTAATGAAATTGGACTGAAACATATTCCATAGACCATAGGACCAAGGACTGGACCTCTACCGGCTTCGTCAATTCCTAGCCAGCATGGCTCAGATTTAACACATTCGGGAAAAGGTGATTCAAAAACCAAATTCTTCATATTATTTTCTGTATCCATTTTTTCTTCCAATCTATCTTTGACCTCCATTTTACAAGTCAAATGGTCAAGTAGTTAATCTGAAGAAGATTTAAATATTTGTTAAGTCCAAAAAATTAATTGAGGTACACAAATTTAATTTTATAATTATAACTGTACATGTAGTGAACTTTTCCAACAACCCAGATAAAAACTTTAATTTCAACCAATTCTACATTTACCCGGGCCTAAAATAAAATAGTGTTTGTTTCCAAAAAAGCCGACCAACCTAGAAAAATCCCTGCTAACCAAAATATTTTATTGTCCATTTTGGAGAAGAAATTGTTTTTTTTCTGCACTAAAAATTCATGTTGTTTAAATTTGTTGTAAAATCCCCCCCTCCCAAAAAAATTCTCTACCTACCTACCCACACCTGGCATGGCAGAGTTAGGTTTGGGGAAACAAACAATAATTCAACCTTGGCCCCGCAAGTCAGGACTGTTCCAGAAAAATTGAAGGCACTTTTTATTTACCCCCACCACCCATAGAATTCCTCTCAACATGCTCAATATGTATAATACAGAACTATGATGAAACAACAACCACTCACAGAAATTTATATAAAGTGCTTTCAAAGGGTCCCAGATCAACTTTTCTGGAACAGCCCTCAGTATAGGGAAGGCAGATTCACACTTATACATTTGTATGCAACATTGGTACATTGCATACCATCTACAGGACCACACCTACTGAAAACAATTTGGTTGTGGTAAAAATGCTTAATAAGATAAATTAAGTTTTTTTCTCTTCTTCATACTACTTGACCATTTGAACATTGTTGAAAACAGTGCCTAGATTTTTTTTTCTAGTATTTTCTGACATGTCAATCATTCCAGTAAGTTCTTTTCAATAGTTCAAACATGTCCAAATTCTAAAAAATATCATGTAAAACCCTTAATTTTGATTCCAAATGCAGGGGTTGATCCCAGTATTTGGGAAAGAGGAGCTTTATGCCTACTTGGAAAGTTTAAACCCTATATATCTGGTCAATTTGGGAGCAAAATTTACATTTTTTTTTAATTATTTGAAATCATATTTTATTGGAAATGATTCCTTTTACTAGACATGCTAGAGTCTTGTAAACAAAAATTTACTTGAAAAATTCATGCATTGACTAAATTATTTTATGTAAGTCTTTATCTACTTTCAAACATCACTTCATAGAATGAGTTAAGTAGAGGGGTAAAGATTTATCAATGAATTGATTATAATGATCCAAAGTGAAGATGATTCACATATTGTATATTGTTGGTCCAGCATCACGATACCAAAAACGGCTTTGTTTTATATAACCGTGTCTGATCTGATCCACGTTTTATCAGCACCAATATGGCAGAGGTCATAGATGCCAACAAAATCGTCATTGTGAATGCTCCTTCAGCTTATACATCGATATCATTGCAGATTTTTAATTACATTTATGACAGATACATTGCTTGAATATTAAAATAATCGTACAATGTTCGTCATTGTCTTGATATCTGCTAAATTACGTCATGAAAACAAGATTTTCAATATGTATCGTGATAGTATCATTTTGCATCCAGATATCAGGATACGCATCATATCGTGAGACTCCTCGTGATAATCAGCTCTAGAGGTAAGTCAAATATCCTCATAATTTTTTTATCATAAGTATACCTGCTGTATAAAACAACATGCAAGCACATTTATTACATTATAAGTAAACATGAAGGAAGGTCCCTGTACGATGTTCGAAAAATAAACTAGAGCTGTCGCCGAATGGCAACCAATTATGCCCCCGCTTACTGAATCCTGAATCAATATATTAAGTGCAAATTTCAGTGTGTGTGGACACAATACAGGTATGGACACAGTGTGGACACAGTACAAGTATGGACAGAATAATATACCCCCCCTTTTTCCAGAAAATTTACAAAGTTTAATTATCTCCATTTCAAAATTTCAAGCAGCAACCATGTGGTGAGTTTTTAAATCATTTCTATGGATGGAAGGCAAACTTTCTGTATAGTTTTATCCAATTATAGGCACTTTTAATTTTCCAGCCTTTTTTCAGTTTCCATGGCAATGGTGGCCATTTTGAAAATTCAGAGCCAAAAAATCATTTCTCTTGGTGCTAGGCAACCTTCCAGTACAGTAAACTTTCATTCAATTTCATGCCCTTTGAATTTTCCTGCCTTTTTTTTTGTTTCCACAGCAACTGCATCCACTTTGAAAATTCTGGGACCAAATGTCATTTCTATGGGTGCTAGACAACTTTCCTGTAAAGTTTCATCCAATTTCAAGCATTTTGAATTTTCCAGTCTTTTTTCAGTTTCCATGGCAACAGCAGCCATTCTGAATATTTCAAAAGATGTTAATGTGTACATCTACTTATTGTAAACAAGAGCTGTCGCCGATTGGCAACCAGGTATACCCCCACTCAATGAACCCTGGATCAAAAATTCATGTTTTCACTCAATTTCATTATTAAGTCCAATTTTAGTCCAAGGTAGTGACTACAGTACAGAAAGAGTGGTACCGTGACAAATCACCGTGATAGACATGTCCCACTCTGAGAGTGATACTGAATAACTTTTTATCTTTAAGAGATATCTCAATTATTTTTTCTGCATTTTAAGTGATATAATACACCATTCTTAGTACAAAAGAGAGTAGGAAATGATCTCAAATAGGAAAAAAGATATTTAGATCCACTCTCAGAGTGGGACACGTCTATCACAGTGATTTGTCATGGTACCACTCTTTCTGTACTGTACCTTCATTGTGTGGGACTATGTTCTTGAAACTTCATTTTGTGGGGCTTCGTATTTGAACTTGCATTGATATATATATTGATAAAATTTCTGACTCCTGTGCTTGAATTTATTTCATCTCCCAAAAAAATTGTATATCTGACAGGGAAGCTGACGGAGTTGGAAACCAAAACGACTAAAATCTGTAAAATATGCACATGTAAATTAAACATGTATGATCATGATGATAATAAAGCAGACAAGTCAATGCTAATTGACCCTGGCACTGGCAGCTCACAGTCTAACGATTTTTAAGTACAATTTTCCACATATTTATATAACTTTACAGTCAGTCACTGTCAGTGACTCACTGATTTTCAAGGACACTTAAATACATGTGATTCTAATATCTTTATTATAAATTGCAGGTTAAGGGAGTATTATGATAACTATGAGGCTACTGGGTGGCAAGCTCTAATTCTAGTGTATGTCAGCATTCAGTCAATAGTTACAGCTTATACCATGTATGGTTGTTTCTCCCTTACTAACAACACGAACTTTACAGTCTACATGAAAAGATAATTTCTATTTATGCTTATGAAAGTAACACTAACAGTGAATTCTTTCCACCCATACATTCTTTCCATTTGGATAAAATATTGCACTAGGACAAACTAGAGCTGTCGGCAAAGCCAGACTAATACCCCCCGCAACTGCATTTAAGTACCAAGGCATGAAATTTGACCTTTAGCCACATGGTAATTGGAAAGTAAATCTAACAGAAATAAAGCCTGTCAGGACTGAAATTATTCCAATCAGTTCATATCTGGTACATATACTTCATTTAAAGGGTAATCAGACAAATCGAAAAGTCCAGAGACCTTGCAGGACATTCGGTCAGGCAAGTAAGGAAAAGCAGCCAGACCAATTATATATTTACAGGACCTACAGTTTTATTGCAAAGAGCAAATGTCAATTTTTTACCTGACATTCGGTCCTGTTGGCTTATAATTTTTGCCAGAATGACTCAAGTTTTGCCTGATTTGTCCTTCGGTCAGGCAGTTTTCGATATGTCTGGGTAATACATTAAATAATATATAGTTCGGTGGATACAAACCAGATTTAACCAAGCTTTCAGCACAAAATGAGCAAGGATTTACTATCATTAAGGTCAAAGGTCAAAGTCAAGGTCACAGTGACCTAAATTTGGTACATGACACATTGTCTACCCATGATGCATCCACACATCAAGTTTGATAATCCTAGGTGCTACGTTACAAAAGTTCTGCTCCAGACAGTCTTACTATCATAAAGGTCAAAGGTCAAAGTCAAGGTCACAGTGACCTTAATTTGGTAGCAACACATCGTCTTCCCATGATGCATACACACACCAAGTTTGATAATCCTAGGTGCTGCGGTACAAAAGTTCTGCTCCAGACATGGTTTTACTATCATAAAGGTCAAATGTCAAAGTCAAGGTCACAGTGACCTAAATTTGGTATGCGACACATTGTCTTTCCATGATGCATCCACACACCAAGTTTGTTAATCCTAGGTGCTACGGTACAAAAGTTCTGCTCCAGACACGGTTTTACTATCATAAAGGTCAATGGTCAAAGTCAAGGTCACAGTGACCTTAATTTGGCATGCGACACATGGCCTTCCCATGATGCATCCACACACCAAGTTTGATAATCCTAGGTGCTACGGTACAAAATTTCTGCTCTGGACACGGTTTTACTATCATAAAAGTCGATGGTCAAAGTCAAGGTCACAGTGACCTAAATTTGGCACGCGACACATCATCTTCCCATGATGCATCCACACACCAAGTTTCATAATCCTAAGTGCTACGGTACAAAAGTTCTGCTCCGGACACGAAATGCACATGGTTTTTCTATCATGAAGGTCAAGGGTCAAAGTCAAGGTCACAGTGACCTAAATTTGGTACGTGACACATCGTCTTCCCATGATGCATCCACACACCAAGTTTGATAATCCTAGGTGCTACGGTACAAAAGTTCTGCTCCGGACACGAAAGGGGAAGGACGGACGGACAGACGGACAGGCATGGCAATTCCTATATACCCCCCAAACTTCGTTTGCAGGGGGTATAAAAATCGAAGACATTAAAATACAAGCTGACTAGGGTATTCCTTCTGACAGAATAAACGGACTAGTGCAAGGTAGAAATACACTAGGGTATACTACATATGTACCTGGACATTCTGCACGCCAGAAAGAAAGGGCCCTTACATGTAGGTATCAAGACAAACTGGTACCTGGACATTTCGGTACTCAGCTTTTTAGACATTTTGGTACTCGGTACTAGACAAATCAGTACTCGGTACAGGACAAATAGGGACTTGAAAATCGGTACCAGGACAGATCGGTACTTAAAAAAAATAAAAATTAATTTCTTTACATTATGAGTTGGTTTTGTAAGATGTTTGTTTTATTTCCCCAAAGCAATTTAAAAATCAATTGATGTTTATTTTTAAATATTTTTCACACATTTTTCTTTCATCCCTCCATGAGAACTATTACGTCATTCAGTCACTAATCATTCTATTAATAGATTCGTAAAACCCCTAGTCATCTCTGTTGGAAAATTCATTGGTTCAGTCAAAATGTCTATACTTCTGGTATATACAAAACAGCTTTATTTATTCCCCATAAATGGCAGACATTCTTTTTCTACTGATGCCATATTTCTTACAATATCAAGTAAATAAACCAAAGCTGTGAGAATTTGCCTGCTATTTTTTTTTTAGAAATGTTGTCTGTATATTTACTTTTCACTTCACACTGGCAGTGAAGTTTTTAGCTATTTTTATGTATTTTATGATATCAACAAATTTGGTGTAAAAAAATAAGCCATGATAACGTAAATTTTTAGCCGACGATGACGACGGTGGTCTTTAATTGTATGCCAGATATGTAGCCCGAATAGTATAATTAAGCTAATGCAATTTAATTCTGATCACTAAATGGGAGAAATTAAGACTTTTTCTAACAATGGGCACTTCTGATATACTGTTCATTGACCAGGATTGTCAGATGTGGAAAAAAATCCTGATGTACGCATTTTTCAAACAAACATAAACTTGTATTCTTCATGTTTCCTACGTGAATGATTATTGTTTGAATGAATTTTTGTTCATTACTTTATTAAATGAGAAAGAATGTACAGATCTCTCCATAAAGTATGTGTGTAAGATATATGTCATTGCATATTATAACAAATAATGAATTGATTGGTGAAACTTCGTGGCCGGTAAAATGAAATTTTCAAATACCGCGATATCATAGGCAACCATTCTTAGAGCCTACATCAGCCTTATCTCTTTGAAAGAGGCAGTGTTCAAATTTTAAAAAGAAGAACCAACAAATGAGTAATGCAAGGAAATAGGCATTCATACAATGTTGTTAAAGTAAGCAATTTTTATTAAATTCTGTAAACCTGTCAAGTTACACGGACACTTAACATCAAGTACCGCGATACCATAGAACACCAATCCATGATACTACATCTCATCGGGTGACAAGTGAAAATATCGGGTCTCACCCGCAGAAATCTGGTGAGTTGACAGGTATGAGGTATCTTAAATTTTTTTAGTACCGAATTGTCCGAAACAAGTCCTGAAATGTCTAATACCGAGTAACGAAATGTCCGAGTCAGTACCCAATTGTCCAGATTGATTGATTGATTGAATATTGTTTAACGTCTACTCAGCAATATTTCAGCTATATCAAGACGAGCAAAAGTTTGTTAATAAATAATCACTTTGGGGTATGAGAAGGGTCATGGGACAGGAAATTCTGACTGCCGATCACCTACGGACCACTAAAAAAAGCTTGCTACAAGGGTTCTTTAACCGAATTGTCCAGGTACCGAAATGTCCTGGTATCGATATGTCTAGGATTCTACATTAACACCAAGGGCAGGTAACTCTTGTTCTATATATTTCGAGAAAAAGCCTGGTAAGGAGGTTTGTAAATTTCAGCCAAAAACAACTATAAGCTAAATCACTAAATCAGTAAATGGTAGTGGGTATGCTTTCAACAAGAAGGAAAGATGTATTTATGTCAGCACACTAAAAGCTTGCATATTTCATGGTAGGTGTGTACAAAATAGACGAAACAAAGTGAAATTAAATAGATTATAGTATTTACCTATGAGGTTGGAAAAATAAGTTGATAGTTTCCCTTGCCGCCAAATCTTTCGGAACACTTCGATACTTTTCATTTTAGGTAAAGCTTATTTCACCTACATTTGTGTTGTCTATCTAGACTTCGCCCGGTCATGTACGTTTGTATATATGTTAATGGTGTTGACAAATATGATTATTAAGTGGGAAGCTGTGCATAAAAATGTCGCTAGGACAGGAAAAGTCTAAAATCACGTCAGTGCCGTTTGCGTGTCATTGAATGCGCACGCACCTACCATATCCGTCAACAATGGCCGACAGTGCCAAACGGGAGAAAATTGCTGCTGCAAGAAAAAAGGTATTTCCCTTTAATGAATCTGAATTCCCTTACCATATCAATTAAGTCAGTGATGAACAATATGCAATATTCCATCTCTACGTTCATTTATCTCGTGTGATCAATTTTGAATGTTTATTTTGAGGTTCATGTTTGACGTGAAAACTCAACAGCTGCAACCCATGAGCCGGTCTGTAACGGAACAACTGAATGTTCTTGTGAAGATGAAAATTAGAAATAAGCAAGACTAATTATCCCAATTTTTAATGTCAGAAATTACAGTGTTGCTTGATAAGTAGAAATTCAGCACCCCCCCCCCATATCTCTGACTTTATACACTCCCGACCACGTGTTTTTTGCGTTTTCCACGCGCCCACCGTGGGCGTTGGCACGAGTGGGCAAGCGTGGGCATCGGGAATCCACGCTCGTCCACGTGTCCACGTTTGCCCACTCGCAGGAGTGGGCATCCACGCCCACGTGTCCACCATGCTAATGATATCCACTGACAGCCCACGGTANTTTATTATGAGCTTACCAGACCCTTGATTGTAACAAATCCTCAAATTTACATTTTTCCTCCATTTTCAATATAAAATATGCATATTTATTGCATATGAAAAGTGTTTTACATCACAATGAAAATCTGAAGCGGAGGTTTTGAAAAGTAAATCGTCGGTTTGACAGAGACTAATAAATAAAATCAAAAAATGCTGCCACGGATTCCTCAAATCAATGTCGGTTATTGACCGGAATTTAACATTGATATAATCCGGAGATGTCCGGAATTGGTTTTAATATCTGACATCCAATCAGATTCTTCAAAATAAATTTCAAAATGGCCGAAACTTGGAGAACAATTTTGAAATCGTGTTTCGAAAAAGAACGTTTTGAGCCACTTCAGGAAATATTTGAACAGAAATATAAGATTCATAAGCAGTAAAAATTGAAAATGTTTATATATAAGTAGGTATTTCGCATGTAAATTGAAATTTATTTTGCTCCATTACGACCAATGGGACCGAATCGCAACCCTAACGGGTGAGCAGGGGACTTAGGGTTACGTTATCGTATCTAGTGTAACCGGAGAACATGAATCTCCTTACAAAATTGACTAATGTCAACTCCGGGGATCGAACCCGCGACCTCTAGCACTTCAGCCAGCCACCTTGAGCTAAACAAATATTCCGTTAGCTCAGTTGATTTTTACTGGCTATATATCTACTACCTACTACAACGCAGGTAGGCTGTCCTGTCACACTTCCCCCACCTCGAGAGTCATCATACTTGCTATGTATGACTCTCAACACAAATATCACACACAAACCCTGGTTAGCTCCTTCTAACCACCGTGGGTTTTTTTGCTGGGCGCCAAATGTAACCGGAGAGCATGAATCTCCTTACAAAATTGACTTATGTCAACTCCGGGGATTGACCCGCGACCTCTAGCACTTCAGCTAGCCACCTAACCGAATGAGCTTAAGAAATATTCCATTAGCTCAGTCGATTTTTACTGGCTATATATCTACTACCTACTACAATGCAGGTAGGCTGTCCTGTCACATAGGTACATTTGTAGCAAAATCCACCATAGCGAGTTGTTTCACTGGCTAAGGAACTACTAAATGCTATAATTGCTTCAACGCTATGAAACACAGTAAAAAATGCTGCTTTAAACCTACTAGTAGTGGTTTAACAATACACCTGTATATCGATATAGACCACTTTCCTATTTCTTTTTATGAATAAATTGCTCTGGTTGACCTGGAGTCAATCGGCGCAAATTGCGTCACTGAACATTGTGACATTGAAAAACGTCAAAATTTTATGGGAAAATTCACCAACTAGAAACTCGTTTATCACGATATTTTTCAACAAACTAGGTACACCGTACAGAATCCAGCGTATTGATACATATCATCTTATGATTTGTTAAAATTTCAGAATCAGTACCACCTAAATGCTTGAAATTTTCTGATTTTGGTATAGAAAAGTCAGTACAGGACAAACAAATGTATTTTGCTAAATGAAAATGAAAACTCTAGACCCATTTAAAAATAATTTAATATTTTATCACATAAAATAGTTAAAAGAAGAAGATTTTAACATGTAATCAAATTGAGAAATCAGAAGACAGTACATATCACAACATGCTTGTGTTGTATCAATAATTCAGACAAATTCCTTGCAGGACATTCGGTCAGGCAAATAAGGAAAAGCTGCCAGACCGAAGATAAATTTACAGGACCTACAGTTTCATGTCATATAGGAAATGTCAATTTTTTGTCGTACATTGGGTCCTGTTGATTGATAATTTTTGCCAGCCCAACTCAAGTTTTGCCTGATTTGTCCTTCGGTCAGGCAGTTTTTCGATATAATATTTTATTGACTATACTCATCCCTATAGAAAACCTATTGTTATTTTCTCTTTCTAAACATGATGCAATATATATGATATAAACATGTAAACATGTTTGTCATTTTTAAAAAGATTGCATAGTAACGCTTTCTAATGTCATGACCCTGTCAGTTGAATTGCACTATGAAGAAAACCAGGTGCTTCATTTTGAAAAAAAAAATGATCAAATTCATATTTTTGAATAAAAACCATGTAAAAGTGAGAAAATGAAGTAATTCATACAGATTTGAAAGAATTTGATCATTATTTAAAAGAATTATATAAGAAAACCAATACCACACCCCTTAACGGAAAATTTATCATCAAGAAACTTGGATGGTTTTGAAGGAATGATATGGCTTATCATTGTTCGAAATCTTTGTTTGACACCGTAAATTTTTTTATCACTGAAATAAAGACAACCTGTTCCTGTTGCTTGTTCATTTACACACTTTAAGTACACACTTATATTGTTAATTTTCCTTCAAAATTCTAGTCTTGCAGTCACTTTTTAAACAGAAAACGCAATATTGGATTTCAGTTTATATTAAGAAAGGGAGATAATCATAATGTTCAAACTGTTGTGGGATAACAATATCATTGAGCAAAAACTACAACTTTACTTTTAAGAATGAATTGTTTTATTCATGTGGCATAGCAGTGTTTTCCATTTCTTAACAGGGAAAGGTGGGTTTTTTCAAATTGCTCCAATAACCGGGTTTATTTTTTCAAACGCAAAATCCCAACCGGGTTTTTTGTACCATCTGAAATATTTTTATGCATATTGAAACATTTACTTTACAAGTACATTGACTAAAAACGTCATATTTAATTTTGATTGTAAGGTACATGGACAGTAGCAACATTCAATATTCTTAATTATTGCAGTTGATCAGTCATACCCATGCCATGGTACAAAACAGTCAAAATGAATAAAGTACTTTCGGTGTTGATATTTTCACACCTTTTCAGTAACATCGGTATTTTGTTATTNGGTGAACTTTATCTCGAAAAGTTATCCTTGATGATATCCTTTTTTTTGCTAAATCCAAACTGTTTGTGAAGGGCTTTCATGCTATCATAGTGGCTATGCTGGTTCATAACGTATACGTTGAGGGGGGACCTGTGTATTGGCACTGTTTTTGCTAATTTTTGGCCGGGTTGCACGGAGTGCAAATCCGGGTTATAGTATGGTGAATGTTGGGCGGTGGGTGGCGGGCGGGGAAAATGGGATACCTTTTTTGTGAAATCAACTCCTCCTACAGTTTTCAACCTGGATCTTTGAAACTTCACAGGATGTTTCTTTATATATTGAAGATGTGCACCTGACTTTATGGAAATATTTCGAAATTTTTTTACCACTTTTTC
>MJUU01004973.1:29038-39968 GCA_002080025.1 Modiolus philippinarum | reverse complement strand
AGTTTAATTTGGGATCATATAACATCAGCAAACTTCAAAATGAGACCCTTAAACAGTCAATAAACAAATTTGAAAATGAGAACCTTAAACGTTGTGATAATTTTGACTTATTGTGTCAGCCATGACCCAGGTGAGCGATACAGGCTCTTGAGAGCTTCTTGTTTAAGTAAAAGTTCCAAGATTTTTTGAAAACTTAGGTTGTAATGAATCAAGCATCACCATTAGCATGATTAGGTAATTGTCTAAAAATAGAATATTTACAAAATATTTTTATGAACGAATTACACCTTTTTGGAACGATTGGGACAATCGTTTCCATGTCATTACCTACCAAACCCGGATGACCGGAAGATTCTTGCTTACTCGCTTCCTTTTATAATACATTCGCTGAAATATAGTTCACAATTCACTTCCGGTTTTTCGCGGAGTAATTTATTTGTTGACATATCAACAGGTGGATATCTATCGCATACCACTGGACAGGAATATTGTTATAACTTAATTACCGTAATTAATTTGAAAGTGATAGCTATCTCAGTGATAAAGATTGTTAATACTGAATATGTGTGACAGTCTGATATTGAGTGGTCAATTATCGGTCATTTAGTTTACATGGTTGATTGCTTCCTTTCCACACGTGTTGGAAGATAAGCTGAATAAATTACCTCTTAATTTATATACACCTTAATTACTAAACATCACAAATGCAGTGATTAAATCTGGCACAATGATTTTGACTAAATCTACTTAAACAGAGCAATGTGTAGTTTCTACAATTGAATTGTGTATTTTCAATCAGCTGTTTACTTCCGTTTGCTTAGTCTATAAATAGATTGTGAATTAGGGTATCAATAAGGGTCATATATGTGTGTAAAAAATCACATTTTCAGATTGTAATAAAGATTGAAAAATAAAAACAATTCCAAAAGCAATTACCCACTGACTTAAACTTCTGCCTAACTAATTATAATATAACACAAGTATTAATATTTGTTTCTATTTTTTCCTTTTTGGATTTTTTGTTTGTTTTATTAATTTGACTGATTTTTAAAAAACAGAAAGTTTTAGACAATTTTCTTATCACAAGCACTACTTGTTGATTTAAACTTCGCTCTTCAAATAAAAGACAAATTGTTTTTACTTTTTTTTTTTTAGTTTGTTTGTTTGTTTTTTGTTGTTGTTGTTGTTTTAGTTTTGTTTAGTTTTTTTTTTTAATATACATGCTGAAAGATAGGTCATTGCTTTATTGTAAAATTTCAGGACAGTAGAACCTGTCCAATCTTGCAGATGACGACATGTATTTTGACTGCCTTGCAAATCCAAATTATTGGTTCAATCTGGGAGACAGCTTTCTTTGTCTATGTATTCAGATATCCGTTAAAGTGCAACATATTCTGAGGTTCTACAATAGATGGGATAAATGTTTGATCTTGGTAGTGAAAGACTTGGCATGCAGTTTTTAATGGGTGAAAGTTCTCACAAATAACAATAACTCCATATATCTATTCTTTGATCTAACACTATAGACCTTTTTATTCACAAATTCATGGGTGCCGCCATTGCCGACTTCCGAATGAACTTGTTACGGGAAGGGTGTAACGTTCGTAACACCTCGACGTTTGCCGATCTATTGGTATCTGGTTTAATGATACAGGTGTCATACTTCAACCGTTAATTACTCCAATAACACTGTTGAGAACGTGATCAAAACCTGTCTATGTGATAAATAAGATTTTATGATATCAAAGAAACTGCCTAATATATATTAATATATTACAAATAACTGTTAATTAAGCAGAGAAGGTCCATATTTTACAAGTTGATTAAGAAAAGTGAACTTTGTTTTGAAGGAAATGAAATCAAATTCAAAAGTAATTTAGATTAATAAATTAATCGTTTATATTTCAGAAAAAAAATATTTGAAGTATTCTTGATAGATTTTCCGAAAGTTTGGAAAAATATTTTTATAAAGGATTTTAATGTGCATATACAAGCTCTTAAAATTTTTGCTCACATTCATGACATTGTAGAAATGGACTTTTATTCAGCTAACCAGATTAATAAAAATATGTTGAATGCTTTTGAAATATCTGCTTCCTGAAACATTTTGTATTAGTTAAGTAAAAAAAAAGAAGTATTTAATTCAAATAGTCTCTGGTAATATTATTTTTTGTAGGGAAAGAAAGCAAATCGGCAAGACAATGACATCAATTAATTAATTCACCTGCATTTCTTTTATTTGAATAATCACACACGGGAATGTCATTCTGCAAGAGTAAAAATTGAAAAAAAAATAGTTACATGAAAGAAAAATAATTTCACACTTAAAAACACGAAAATGGATGAAAATAAATAAAGATTTAGCTTTGAGTTCACTGATAGCGTGCAACTTGTCAAAATTCAAAAATTCAAATAACACATCGCAGCTATTTATTCCCAACATTTATGCTAGGACTAAAATATTAGTCCCAGATTTATGTTATGACTAGTGTTTCTTTAATTTCTTTTGAGATGGGGTTCAAACTATATTTTGGGGATAAATTGGTTTATGCAATGAAAATATTGACTATTTACCAAATTTTGATATTGGCCTGAGTTACCTTCCACCGACCAAAAAGATGTAGCCATATTTTTTGTGCTAGAAAGGAGCAGTCCGACTGAAGAGTGGAGAGTGTGTGATGCAATAGTACTCTGTTCTACTTCTGAGAAAAATATATGTGTAGAAACAAGGACGTCCTTGGTAGAAATAAATTATTTGTGAAATTTTATTTCAAAACATGTTGAAAATAAAAATTTCATTTAAAAATCCACTACCTTCATTTCTTTGTAAAGCACATATAAAGGGTCATAAGATTGATTTAAACCATAACACTGATCTGTATATTAAGGACACGTGTCATGCCTCCAGGTGTAGACACAACCCTTTATTGTCACCTGGACGGAAGCATGAATTGCTGAATTATGTAATATTCTACAATATGCAAAAAATTTAATTGTAAAAAATTTTACCTGGATTTTCATATTAATTGCATTTTATAATTTATTAATATATAAAAATTTAATTTGAACACGTATATATTTCAATACGGATGCATGTTTGAAATAAAAATGTTAAAATTCTATTTATGTTTTATTAATTTAATCAGGACAAATGATCATACGTTGCCACGGTAAAAATCGAGCCTACACCCTCTTAATGGCGGACGACTATGCGGCACCTGGTGGTCAAGTTCGATAACTCTGTAATCACCAATTTCTGAAAGCGTCTATACATAGCCAGTTGCGATATTGGTGGTATTTTATATTGTTTGATAAAACAACTGCAGTAGAATACCGAAGGAACAAAGGAGTGGTTTTTACAAAAATCGAAGTCGAAAGGCATGGCAAAAACGAGAACACAGAAAACAATGACGTTAGACAGCTACAAAGCACAGAAATAAAAAAACACAGCATTCAAAACCAGGGCACCCATAGTGTGAACTCCCATGAAACTGATAGTGACATCAGGTGCTGCGGAAGGGTAATCATATTTACCATCTAACAACAAAAGTAATGAAAAGGCTTTAATTAAAATTAACAGTATTTCAATATTTTTTTTGAATTCGCAGAATATGGAATACCCTATTGTCCTTTATTGAGCTATTGTTGTCTTGATTTTTATTAATTTTATTTTTAAATTATTGCAACCTAGGAGCTGTGGGCACACTAGTCCCAAATAAGAACTCATTTATGTATCTTTTAAATTATGACTGTCCTAGTCTGACACAAGATGGCAAGTAGCTTATTAACATTGGCTGTATATTTAAACACATTAAATAATCTTCTATATCTGAATTATTTAACACAAAATATATTTCATAAATTGTTTCCTGCAGTGGAGATAAGTTCTTGGTAAATCAAACATTGGTAAGGATAGTAAAACGAACTTTGACGGGATTCTGTTTGACACGCATAATTTGAAAATATTGTTTTAAAGAAACATAGAGTCCAATCGTTCCATTAGTGCTATCAGCACTTTGATTTGCTCACCTGGCCTAAAAGGCCATGTGAGCTATTGCCATCACTATGCGTCCGTTGTCTGTCGTCCGTCATCCGTCTATCCGTCAACAATTTCAAACATCTTCTCCTCTGAAACCCCTAAGCCAAATCAAACCAAACTTGGCCTGAATCATCATCAGGGTATGGCTTCTAAAACTGATGTTCAGTTTGTCCCTCTGTCGAACAACATGGCCACCATTGCTAAAAAAAGAACATAGGGGTAAATTGCAGTTTTGGCTAATAAATCTGTTGGGGTAAAAATGATCAGCATGATGAGATCTATCCACTGTGCAATTTTGAAGAAAATCTGAAACCCATCTCAGAGTTATAGCCCTTTTCCGTTAAATTTTCAAAATGTTTGCATGTCTGTCCGTCAACAATTTCAAACATCTTCTCCTCTGAAACCGCTAAGCCAAATTAAACCAAACTTGGCCTGTATCATCATCAGGGTATGGCTTCTAGAACTGATGTTCAGTTTGTCCCTCTGTCAAACAACATGGCCACCATTGCTAACAATAGAATATAGGGGTAAATTGCAGTTTTTGGCTACTAACTCGAAAACGGTTACAGATATCAAAAATCTGACAGGAGTAAAAATGATCAGCATGATGAGATCTATCCAATGTGCAATTTTGAAGAAAATCTGAAAACCCATCTTGGAGTTATAGCCCTTTTTCAAAATTTTTGCATTTTTTATTTCAAAAAGTGTAACAGATAGAGGTCAAGTGTAAATTGCAAAAATGTTCAGCATATCAAGATCTACTCACCCTGAAATTTTGAAGAAAATCCATAAACCCTTGTAGGAGTTATTGCCCTTTTTTCACGGAATTTTTTAAATTTTCTTATTTTTCATCTTTTATTTCCAAAACTATAGAAGATGAAGGTTAAGTGTAAATTGATGAAATGTTTTCCATGCTGTGGCGATTTCAAAACTGATGTTGAAAATTGTTCCTTGACTGCCATTTTCAAAATGGCTGCCGAAAAAGGCGGGAAAATTCAACATTGTCCGATTTCAATGATATTTGGTTTCCAAATAGATATTGATGTTGCGAGTTCAAAACCGGTGTTGAAAATTGTTTGTTGACCGCCATTTTCAAAATGGCCACCAAAAAAGACGGGAAAATTTAACATTGTCCGATTTCAATGAAATTTGGTTTCCAAATAGATATTGATGTTGTGACTTCAAAACCGGTATTGAAAATTGTTTGCTGATGGCCATTTTCAAAATGGCCGCAAAAAAGGCGGGAAAATCCTACATTGTCTGATTTCAATGAAATTTAGTTTCCAAATAGATATTGATGTTGTGACTTCAAAACCGGTATTGAAAATTGTTTGTTGACCGCCATTTTCAAAATGGCTGCCAAAAAGGAGGGAAAATTCAACATTGTCCGATTTCAATGAAATTTGATTCCCAAATAGATATTGATGTTGCGACTTCAAAACTGGTGTTGAAAATTGTTCGTTGACTGCCATTTTCAAAATGACCACCAAAATAGACGGGAAAATTCAACATTGTTCGATTTCAACGACATTTTGATTCCAAATTGGACTTGATGTCGTAATTTCAAAACTGATGTTTAAAATTGTTCGTTGACTGCCATTTTTAAAATGGCCGCCAAAAAAGACGGGAAAATTCAACATTGTCCGATTTCAATGAAATTTGATTTCCAAGTAGATATTGATGTTGCAACTTCAAAACCAATGTTGAAAATTGTTTGTTGACTGCCATTTTCAAAATGATATCTTGACTTCAAAACTGGTGTCGAAAGTGGTCCTTAGCAAGAACGTTTTTGTCAAAAAAAGCCCAACAAAGAAATATAGTAAAACATGATCAGACTTTAAAAACAGTTCAAGATATTGGAGGTGTTTGAGCTACGAAAGTTTGAGAAACTGAAGATCAACTGTAAAACTTACAATGTTACCTTGATTGAGGCAACTGAAGCCAGGTGAGCGACACAGGCCCCTGGGAGCCTCTTGTTCTATGTTTCCTCTATTTTTTAAATCTTTGTGGACCCTTTCTACAGTAAAAAACATACAGCAATTTTATTTCCAAAAACATGTGAACTCACTGGCGTGGATATATCAATTTGTCAGTAGAATCTGTTTGGATTTTCATGCCGATTTTTTTCAAGTTATTTCAGAAATAAGTCTTTTTACTTTTAATTACTACCTTTTGAAAAAATATAATTTTTATTAAAACATTATTAATGAAATGTTAGTGACTTGCTAATTAACGANAGTTTTAGTTGATAGTACATATTTTGCATAGCTCTTACGGTTTTTTATTAGTAAGTAATCAAAAGGGTGCCATCTAATTATTGTGTCAAGCTCTTTACTGTGTCCACATTCACTTTAAACTACTTTTGTTGAAATTTCAGTGGTCGACATGCTGCGGTCGTATCATGCTGCGCTCGGCGTAGCCCTTTATTTCAAGTTATTTCAAAAACAAGTCTTTTTACTTTTAATTACTACCTTTTGAAAAAATATGATTTTTATTAAAACATTATTAATGAAATGTTAGTGACTTGCTAATTAACGACTGTGGTTACCGGCAAAAGATCACAGGAACACAGGTAAATAAATTTCGCGTTGTTGGGAGGATTTTCGTTTTCAGGGCAATAAACGACACAATAATCCCTGTGATTCCTCCAAGACAACTCCGAGGATTTTTCGGTGAATTTAGGTGTTTTCATTGTCCCACCAGGAAAATACTCAGTGTTGAGAGAGAGAGAATCCGTT
Organism: Modiolus philippinarum; assembly: GCA_002080025.1. Classification (NCBI taxonomy): domain Eukaryota; kingdom Metazoa; phylum Mollusca; class Bivalvia; order Mytilida; family Modiolidae; genus Modiolus; species Modiolus philippinarum. Next base: position 33,191 of record MJUU01004973.1, on the reverse strand, counting down.
CGCATTGAGCTAACTGTATAGAGGAATAAATACATGAAGATATTGTTCAAGATAAGTTTATCCATTTAAAGTGACAAGACACCAAATAAAAAATCGATAAGGCAGAATAAAAAATCTGTGTTTCGGGTAACCCTACCGACCCTAGCTTTTTGGGGCTAAAAATGCCTACCCTAAAGTTTTTTCGGCAATTTTAAAAAGAAGCACTGTTAAAGTCCAGAAGTTACTCTCTATATGTCTATGGTTAATAGCTGAACCAATGCCAATTTCGTCTAAGTGATGGTAGAGTTCCTTTGGTGGATACCTCTGGTATGCAGGGTTGTCAATTTAAAAAAATTAAATACCAACATGATTGACAACAACACTTAAGGAAACTGCATGTAATTTATTGTCGACATGTTTCGCCCTCAACAGGCGTCATCAGGACAAGGTACAGTGTGAAAATGCTTGCCTGAAGTACATGAAACTGGTATCAATTTTAAATGTCATAGTTAAAAAAATAATGTTCAGTTGCTTGACTAGGTGAAAAAAAATGTTCATCTAACGTCATAGTTCAACATTGGCAACAAGCTATTTATAGAAAATTACCTGTGAAAGAAATATATTTAACAAGGTATATACTATGAGATTACGTTTGAATAACAGTGAAGCTAATAAAGTACAAAGATAATGTCTTAACGAAATTGGTGTTGAGAACAAACTGACAATTTCGTATAGGGTTAAAATAATCAGTAATAAACTTTTCAAATAGCCTCAGTCTTGTTTTAATGGACTTACAGGAGAGATTTAGAGTTGAATGTTTGCAAAAATTACTTTTACGTTACAAGGAACTATGTAGGGAACATTGGAGACATTCTGAATCATTATACTTCCTTTAATAAAAAGAGCACTAATTTCTATACGTGCAGCAATTGACTCTGGATATTTTCAGATGGGTGTGAAGGGAAGATCACTTTGTTCATACAGTTAGGTACGGATACGTTCAAAAAGTATTGCATCACTCTATTTTTTCTCAATATATTTAATGTAAAACCTGATTTTTTCCAAAAAATATTATGAAGCCATTTCTTATCCAATTTTATTAAAATTTGCACCATGAAATAGAGAAATTAATCAATTTTCATTGCTTATTTGGATTAAAAAATTTTTTTGGACATTTTAGAGAACGAATGATTTAAACACAAAGTAAAAATATGATGTCATATTTTTACTTGCCATTGTAAGGATTTTCCATAACAAAACTTATACTTTCTATTTAAAAAATCAAAGCTTTAAAACTACAACTTATGAAATTAATTCAAAATTGACTAAAACTGCATGATATTATCTATTCAACAGTGAAAATTGTATCAATATGGCTTCAAAATATTTTTTTTGAAAAAAAAGTCATTTTATATGAAATAAATTGTAAAAAAAACTTGGTGACCAAATACCTTTGTATGTCTCAGTATGTGTTAAAGGCTTGTTAGTAACTTTATGAAAAGATTAAGGAGAAAAAAATTATCTTGCTTTTCCATTGCTTTGCATTACCATGTAATTATATGGATTTGTGTCCATTCCTTTGTTTACATATTATTTTAAAATTTTTGTGTTGTTTTAGAATCCTGACATATCTAATTCTGTGGAAAGTACAGCCAACAGCGAGGACCTTAGGTTGGTATCTTAAAAATGCTTATGAATATGGTTCTAATATTCTAATATACTTTTAATAGATGTATTTTAAAAAAATCATTATTAATGTAATGCAACATTGGATTATTTACATGTATATGATATATTTCTAAGAAATTTATGTAATGGCAAATGGTGCTGCAAGTATTTTGATATCTTTTCAAAAATAATATGTTAGGAATTAAAAACAAAAGCTGATCTTGTGCTGGATGATAGAATAAATTATTCTTACATCTCATATCAATGTAAGTCAGTTAAAGCATGGGAAATATTTGTCGTTTATTTCCCTATACCACGTTAGTAATAAATGGTCAAAGGGGAGATAATTTGAATTAGTATACCAGAAGCTTCTTTTGATATTGAAATTAAATATTATCTCCACTTTGACTGTATTTACCTAACTTGTAACAGGGAGATAACTGACAAATGTTTCTCATTATTCAGGAAATTATGGGATTAGTGGTGGTTGTTTGTAATGATTTACTTCTGCCATGAAACATTTTCTAAAATCATAAATAAATGCATTTACAAATGTATAACAGGAGAAACCTGAAAATTATATAAAATGAGAAAAATGATAACTCTGAAATATTTTCCATCCAGTATTGTCTTCTTAAAACATATCCAATTGTTGGAAGAATTCACAGGCAGTTGATCACACCCAGAAGAGATCAGAAGAAATTATCTCTCTATTAGCGTGCTATTTAAAACATGGAAAATTTCCATTTTGGTATTTTTTTTAACTATTTGGGAGGGGAGGCACCATTATAGTCATTGATAAGCCAAAACTTCCTTGTTTTAACATGTTCGAGTTGTTCAACAGAGTACTATCATCATTATGTTTTATATAAACTAGAGTGAAAACTACCCCACTTGATTATATCTATTTCACAGATCTTTTGGGAGAATAATTGAATTTTTCTAAGATAAAATTCAACCCTTTTCACAAATAAAAAGTTCTGAAATAATTTAATTTCAAAAGTATAAAAAGTGTATATGTTTCTTTGACTAGTATATCAAGATCATCGTCCAACCTGGTATCAGGAAGGTACTGTCTCATTAACTATGTACATGTATATATAGTGTTTGACTTAACTTTACCAGCCATTCACATATTGTTTCTGCAATAAAACATGACAATTACACTATTCAATAAAATGTAATGTTATTTTGTTTATTTGCTTAATTATGTTTTTGGTGTGTTTGTACTAAAACAGAATAGGAACATACAGTTGAACTTCGATTGGGCGAACTGCGATAGCTCGAGCACCCTGGATGTCTCAGTCTCTTTTTCTGGTCCCTTTGTTCAAGTTTAAACGTAGTATGATCTCAATATCTCTAACACCCCTCTAAAAGTACGACCTCGATATCTAACACCCCTCTAAAAGTACAACCTCCATATCTCTAACACCCCTCTAAAAGTACGACCTCCATATCTCTAACACCCCTCTAAAAGTACGACCTCCATATCTCTAATACCCCTCTAAAAGTACGACCTCGATATCTCTAACACCCCTCTAAATGTACGACCTCGATATCTCTTAACACCCCTCTAAAAGTACGACCTCGATATCTCTAACACCCCTCTAAAAGTACGACCTCGATATCTCTAACACCCCTCTAAAAGTACGACCTCAATATCTCTAACACCCCTCTAAAAGTACGACCTCGTTATCTCTAACACCCCTCTAAAAGTACGACCTCGATATCTCTAACACCCCTCTAAAAGTACGACCTCGATATCTCTAACACCCCTCTAAAAGTATGACCTGGATCTCTCTAACACCCCTCTAAAAGTACGACCTGGATCTCTCTAACACCCCTCTAAAAGTACGACCTGGATATCTCAAACACCCCTCTAAAAGTACGACCTCGATATCTGTAACACCCCTCTAAAAGTACGACCTGGATATCTCTAACACCCCTCTAAAAGTACGACCTGGATATCTCTAACCCCCCTCTAAAAGTAAGACCTTGATATCTCTAACACCCCTCTAAAAGTATGACCTGGATATCTCTAACACCCCTCTAAAAGTAAGACCTCGATATCTCTAACACCCCTCTAAAAGTAAGACCTGGATATCTCTAACACCCCTCTAAAAGTACGACCTCGATATCTCTAACACCCCTCTAAAAGTACGACCTGGATATCTCTAACACCCCTCTAAAAGTACGACCTCGATATCTCTAACACCCCTCTAAAAGTACGACCTGGATATCTTTAACACCCCTCTAAAAGTACAACCTCGATATTTCTAACAACCCTCTAAAAGCACGACCTCGATATCTCTAACACCCCTCTAAAAGTACGACCTGAATCTCTCTAACACCCCTCTAAAAGTACAACCTGGATCTCTCTAACACCCCTCTAAAAGTACGACCTGGATATCTCTAACACCCCTCTAAAAGTACGACCTCGATATCTCTAACACCCCTCTAAAAGTACGACCTCGATATCTCTAACACCCCTCTAAAAGTACGACCT
>MJUU01004973.1:0-16647 GCA_002080025.1 Modiolus philippinarum | reverse complement strand
TCCGTCAGTCCGTCCGTCACAAAGTTTGTGGACGCCAATTCTCCTACATCTTTCATCGGATTTTAACCAAACTTCACAGGATTGTTGACCATCATGCCTAGTTGTGCATATCGTCTCGCCGAATTGATCGGCTAATTTTTCTGGAGTTATTCCCCTTTTTGACTTAGAATTTTGCGAAATTTAGTTTGTGGACGCCAATTCTCCTACATCTTTGATCCGATTTCAACCAATTTCACAATTGTTGACAATCATGCCTAGTTGTGCATATCGTCTCGCCGTATTGATCAGCTAATTTTTGGTGGAGTTATGCCCCTTTTGCGAAATTTTGTTTGTGGACGCCAATTCTCCTACATCTTTGATCCAATTTCAACCAAACTTCACAGGATTGTTGACCATCATGCCTAGTTCTCTTGGTTTTTGTTATGCCCCATAACTAAAAGTCGGGGGCATACTGTTATACCCTTGTCTGTACGTCCTTACGAATAAAATACACAACTTTTGATGTTTTTCAGACACATCGCAACCAAAGTCCAACTCTTCAAAGGAATCTTACTTACAATAAGTAGATGTACACACTCACAACTCTTGGAATATTCAAAATGGCTGCGGTTGCAATGGAAACTGAAAAAAGGCAGGAAAATTCAAAGTGTCTCAAATTGGATGAAACTTTACAGGAAGGTTGCCTAGCATCCATAGAAATGATTTTTGGGCTCAGAATTTCTCTTGTATATTTAGTGGAAAAGAGGGGGAGGTATATCATTGTGTCNCAATTATCAACAAGAATTAGAGTGAATTTCCATGTTTCAATACTATGAATAAGTAGGTTTCCAGAATTTTTGTCAACAAAGGCAAAGCCTAGGTAAGTATTGCATTCATGCAAACAGAACTTTATGAACATTATGAAACTGGAAAATGATAATTGCTATAATTCTATTCACTGTACTAATTGTTGCTTCATTAGGGCCCCGCCACTATGTGGCGGACGCCCTATAGTAATCACTATGTCCGTCCGTCCATCCTTCCGTCCGTCCGTCCGTCCGTCCGTAACAAAGTCATGTCCGGGCTATAACTTTTTTGTCTTTTGAGATAGGCTTTTGATATTTTGCATGTAGATAGATCANTGAAGAAAAACATACATTTTGGAATGGTGCTTTTGCAGAACTTGTATTTACTACAATTTTGGTATTTTGTTATTTTTTCTTAAATTTGGTTAGTAGGCAGTTATTTTTGGTGAGGAAATCAATTATCAACAAGAATTAGAGTGAATTTCCATGTTTCAATACTATGAATAAGTAGGTTTCCAGAATTTTTGTCAACAAAGGCAAAGCCTAGGTAAATATTGCATTTATGCAAACAGAACTTCATTATGAAACTGGAAAATGATAATTGCTATAATTCTATTCACTGTACTAATTGTTGCTTCATTAAAAATGCTAACTTGTGAATAAATTCTGTAAAAAATAATTTTAATGTCTATGATCTTATTAGATTTCAGTGTTTCCACAAATATCCACATCATTGCAATGATGTTTCTATCATATATACATGTAATATGGTAAATATACTGTAGACTGATGAAAATTTGTTACTTCCCTTGTTTTATTCCCTTCCTTGTATATTTCAGCAAATCTAACGAAGAACTGCAGCAACAAAATTCTGAGCTTTCTGGAAAACTACAAGCTAAAGTAACAGAGTGTTCAGGATTAGAAAATTCTATAGAAGATCTGAAACGAAAGTTAGAAATGGCTGAATTGTATAGTCAACAAGTGTCTAGTCATAACGAGGGGGGACAGGAATCTCTGAAGATAGTTGAATCACTAAAAGAGGAGAAGGAAGAATTAATGACTAAAATCCATGAGGTACAGTTAAGTTTAAATGTTTCAGTACAAGTTGAACTTTAAGAAGAGTATTATCTGAAACCATATCTACATATGTATTAGCTGCATAAGTTTTAAGGGGGAGACATATTGTTTTTGTCTTTTCCTTCTGTCGTTCTTCCATCCGTCAGTCCGTCCGTCACAAAGTTTGTGGACGCCAATTTTCCTACATCTTTCATCGGATTTTAACCAAACTTCACAGGATTGTTGACCATCATGCCTAGTTGTGTATATCGTCTCGCCGAATTGATCAGCTAATTTTTGCTGGAGTTATGCCCCTTTTTGACTTAGAATTTTGCAAAATTTTGTTTGTGGACGCCAATTCTCCTACATCTTTGATCTGATTTCAACCAATTTCACAATTGTTGACAATCATGGCTAGTTGTGCATATCGTCTCGCCGGATTGATCAGCTAATTTTTGGTGGAGTTATGCCCCTTTTTGACTTAGAATTTTGCGAAATTTTGTTTGTGGACGCCAATTCTCCTACATCTTTGATCCGATTTCAACCAAACTTCACAGGATTGTTGACCATCATGCCTAGTTCTCTTGGTTTTTGTTATGCCTTACAACTAAAAGTCGGGGGCATACTGTTATACCCTTGTCTGTACGTCCTTACGAATAAAATACACAACTTTTGATGTTTTTCAGACACATCGCAACCAAATTCCAACTCTTCAAAGGAATCTTACTTACAATAAGTAGATGTACACACTTACAACTCTTGGAATATTCAAAATGGCTGTGGTTGCCATGGAAACTGAAAAAAGGCAGGAAAATTCAAAGTGTCTCAAATTGGATGAAATTTTACAGGAAGGTTGCCTAGCATCCATAGAAATGATTTTTGGGCTCAGAATTTCTCTTGTATATTTAGTGGAAAAGAGGGGGAGGTATATCATTGTGTCTATATTTGTACTGTGTACAAACACCTGTATTGTGTCCATGCACACCTGAATTAGCATGGGGCATAATTGGTTGTCATTCCTCAACAGCTCTAGTTTTATTTTTGGATTGTCATGAACAACCATCTCTGGTCAACAACGAATATAAAATCAGCACATGGACCATGAGAGCTACAGTTAGGCAGCAATGGGTTAATGGCATCATATAGTTTAAATACATATAATTCCAATTGCTTTAAGGTCAAATTTCATTGGTCAATATCATGGAGAACAACATAGTTATTTTCTCAATTGCCCATTAATTAGCTCCAAGGAAAATAGTGCAGTATATGGGAAAGTCAAATTCAGTAAAAAACATTGTTTTAAATTCAAAGGATTGGAATTATAAGAAATAAAAGTAATTTTTTAGGAGTATATGGATGTGTAAACATGGCCTTTCACTCACAAACTTTACATTAAGTACTTCAGTTTGTGAGTGAATCGGCTGAGTTTACACATTGATAAACTCTTCCAAAATTACTTTTATTCCTAAAGTTATTTATAACTCTTAATCACATAATATTAGATAAATGAACTTAACTATGGTGTTACAATGTATATGCTGCCAGATGCAGGAAATATTGGTGTCCTGTGTCTCAGAAAAGAACATCTTTAGATTTGCTTTGTTTATCAACAGTTGACATGGTACTTCCCGACTCCCACAATACATAGAAAACAATATGATCATATAAAATGAATATGAAATTAAGCCTTTGATTTGATTGTAGTATACAGAGGCATTCCAAAGGGTCAGTCGAGAGAAAGACCAGCTAACAGAACAATATCAACAGTATATGGACCAGTTACAGGGGCATAGTAAACAATTAACAGAACAGGTGGGTGTTCAGGTTATGAAGGTCCAACTATGTTTAAACTTGAACAAAAGGACCAGAAAAAGGGTTCAAAACATCCAGGGTGTTTGAGCTTTATCAGTTCCATTGTCTTAATGAAAGTATCATTCAATAGCAATGAGATCTTGTATTTTTGTAAAGATCTTTTATTTTAGAAAATATAAATTTGGTTTTTGTTTTTATTAGTTCTGTTTATATTTTAATACTGACTTACATTGCTGATTATCAATACAACTGATTTTGTAGCTTTCATGTATATGTATGTTGACCTTCGCAGCAGAAGCAAGATAACATTGGTAAATGGAACACAAGTTTATACTCTTATATAGAGTAAAACCAGCATCAATTATATCATGTGAAAACAGCATTATTTCAAATGTTTAAAAAAACACCCTGAAATTATACCCCCTTTTGTGAGTGAGTGGTATATTGGAATACCCTTGTCCCTCCATCTGAAGATCGTAACACTTTTCTCACCTACTGTTGGGCTGATTTATTTCAAATTAGGTATTTGAGTTTATACATTTGTATATAGGGGGAATGAGTCGTAAGAGATTTTGGTCACCCTACGATATCAACTTCCTGTTTGGCTGGACTTAGCCATTTTTCCCTTTATTGGACATAGTGAAAATTTTCGATGCATTTTTCTCAGCTACTGCTGGGCTGATTTATTTCAAATTTGGTATTTGAGTTTATATATAGGGGGAATGCGTGGTAAGGGACTTCAGTCATCCAACGATATCAACTTCCTGTTTGGCGGTACTGTGCCATTTTTCCCTTTTTTGAACATAATGAAAATTTTCGACACATTTTTCTTAGCTACTGCTGGGCCAATTTATTACAAATTTGGTATTTGAGTTTATAAAGGGGCAATGGGTCGTAAGCAAATTTAGGTCATCCTACAATATCAACTTCCTGTTTGGTGGTACTTACCTATTTTTCCCTTTTTTGAACAAAGGGAAAATTTTCATTGCTTTTTTCTTAGCTACTGTTGGGCTGATTTATTTCAAATTTGGTATTTGAGTTTATATATAAGGGGAATGCATGGTAAGGGATTTTGGTCATCTACGATATCAACTTCCTGTTTGTGGGTCTTAGCTATTTTTCCCTTATTGAACATAGTGAAAATTTTCGTTGCACTTTTCTCAGCTACTGCTGGGCTGATTTATTTCAAATTTAGTATTTGACTTTATATATGGGGGAATGCGTCTTAACCCTAGTACTGCAGGACCTCACTATATCGACGACCCAGATAAGTTTTGTTTACTGCCGGTCGTCGATTTATTGACTACTTCCGGTATTTCTTTCACTGCCGGTCGTCAATATATAGACTTTCTATATAAGGTCGAGATTTTCGCTTTTGACCAATGAAATTGTGCGGTTATTTTTGTAACACGTAAACAACGCGTCAGAGGAAGGAATTTCCTATACAAAACTGTTTTCATTGGCTCTCTACGATACTCCATTCGGAAAAAAATGTATGTGGAAATTACACATTGTTTGTGTACAAAGTCGAAGATGGAGTTGTTGACGCTGACGTGTGATTGGAGCTATTTGAGGCTAAAAATCGCGATTTTTTAGGGGAATAGGTTACAAACAGTGATTCTGGGCATTAATATTTGAGTTTTGACGAGGATGACAAGGAAAATAATGAATAAATCGCGCAGTTCGTGGGTTCTAATCGAGAAACACGTGCGCTCCCGGATGACAAAGAAATCGTTGAAAATTTATAATTATGGATAATAAGGACACGATTGATGATTTTATTGATTATCTTTTGCACAGGTTTGCATTATGGGGATAAATCAAATAAGACGAACAGGTACGTGGCAGATTTCTTGAACCCAGGACTGTCAAAATTTGACCCCCCTTTTTCCCAAAATGGGAAAATATTACTTGGAACAACATTTTCACGACATAATCGCATGGGAATAAAAGAAATAGATGATATAAACCCATCTTGCTTTTAACTTCATTTAATTTTTAATAATGAACATAATAATTAATTATAAAACAACAAAACATTGTTTGTATCCTTTTATTTGATATATTTCAAGAAATACTCAACATAAAATTATATTTTTTTCAACATGGAAAAGCCTGTTCAATTCTGAAAAATAAATACATTGAATGTTATTACAAAAAAACAACAGATCATTGATTAAATTGACAAAATATTAACATGGGGTTAAATAATAAAATTTATCAAAACAAGCTGGCACAGAGAGATGCAGATCTTAATTGACATCACGGCAGCAGCAGTAGTGAATAATCTAAATATAGCCGGCAGTACTAGGGTTAAGCAATTTTGGTTATAATACGATATCAACTTCCTGTTTGGCGGGACTTGGCCATTTTTCCCATTTTAATGTTTAAGTAAATACGAGTGGGGGTATACCTAGTACAACAACGCATGCAACCTTATGTTTTTTCTTTAAGTTCAAATAAAAAAGAATGACTTTATATGATTTTCGATGTGTTTTTTTGCAGATTACATCATTGACAGAAGATAGAGAAAGTTTGTTGTCAAGACAACATGAATTAGAGTCTTCCATTCTTGAGTTACAACGAAAATTAGGTATTTTTTATCTTTAATATTTAGACATAGTAAAAAAACCTTCATATTAAAAGGGTAAAGTTCAAACATTAAAACAGATATATGTGTTCTATAAAAGTGAGTATTATATTGCAATTTCTTTCAAATTTTTAGCTCACCTGACCACTTGGCATCCGTCCTCCATCCGTTGTAAACTTTTTCAAAAATCTTCTCCTCTGAAACCGCTGAACCAATTTTAACCAAACTTGGCCTGAATCATCACCAGGGTATCCTCTTTCAAAATTGTATCCGATGAGTCCAAGGACCAAACAACATGGCTGCCGTTACTAAAAATAGCACATAGGGGTAAATTGCTGTTTTTGGCAAATAACTCGAAAACCGTTACAGATATCAAAAATCTGAGATGAGTAAAAGTGATCAGCATGGCAAGGTCTACCCGCCCTGCAATTTTGAAGAAAATCTAATTACCAGTTTTGGAGTTATTGCCCTTTTTCCGGAAATTTTTCAAAATTTTAATATATTTTATTTTTTACCAAAGAAACTATAGCAGTTAGAGGTCAACTTTAAATTGCAAAAATGTTCAGCATATCAAGATCTACCCACCCTGAAATTTTGGAGAAAATCCCAAAACCCTTGAAGGAGTTATTGCCCTTTTTTCACAGAATTTTCAAAATTTTCATATTTTTCGTCTTTTATTAGCTCACCTGGCTATGCCAGGGTGAGCTTTTGCCATCACTTGGCATCCGTCGTCCGTCAACAATTTCAAAAATCTTCTCCTCTGAAACTGCTGAGCCAATTGTAATCAAACTTGGCCTGAAGCATCACCAGGGTATGCAGTTTAAAAACTGTGTGCGATTAGTCCGAAGACCAAACAACATGGCTGCTGTTACTAAAAATAGAACATAGGGGTAAATTGCTGTTTTTTGCAAATAACTCAAAAACCGTTACAGATATCAAAAATCTGACGGGTAAAAGTGATCAGCATAGCAAGATCTACCTGTCCTACAATTTTGAAGAAAATCCGATTACCCGTCTTGGAGTAATTGCCCTTTTTCCGTAAAATTTTCAAAATTTGTGCATTTTTTATTTTTTATTTCAAAAAGTGTAACAGATAGAGGTCAAGTGTAAATTGCAAAAATGTTCAGCATATCAAGATCTACCTACCCTTAAATTTTGAAGAAAATCCCAAAACCCTTTTAGGAGTTATTGCCCTTTTTTCACCGAATTTTTAAAATTTTCGTATTTTTCATCTTTTATTTCCAAAACTATAAAAGATGAAGGTTAAGTGTAAATTGATGAAATGTTTGGCATGCTGTGGCGACTTCAAAACTGATGTTGAAAATTGTTCCTTGACCCCCCATTTTCAAAATGGCCGCCAAAAAAGGCGGGGAAATTCAGTATTGTACGATTTCAATGAAATTTGTTTTCCAAATAGATATTGATGTTGCAACTTCAAATCCGGTGTTGAAAATTGTTTGTTGACCGCAATTTTCAAAATGGCCGCCAAAAAAGGTGGGAAAATTCAACATTGTCGGATTTCAATGAAATTTGGTTTCCAAATAGATATTGATGTTGCGACTTCAAATCCGGTGTTGAAAATTGTTCGTTGACCGCCATTTTCAAAATGGCAGCCAAAAAAGGCGGGAAAATTCAACATTGTCCGATTTCAATGACATTTGGTTTCCAAATAGATATTGATGTTGTGACTTCAAATCCAGTTTAAAATTGTTCATTGACCACTATTTTCAAATTTGCCGCAAAAATGGCGGGGAAAATTCAACATTGTCCAATTTCAATGAAATTTGGTTTCCAAATAGATATTGATGTTGCGACTTCAAATCCGGTGTTGAAAATTGTTCCCTGACCGCCATTTTCAAAATGGCCTCCAAAAAAGGCGGGAAAATTCAACATCGTCCGATTTAAATGAAATTTGGTTTCCAAATAGATATTGATGTTGCGACTTCAAATCTGGTGTTGAAAATTGTTCGTTGACCGCCATTTTCAAAATGGCCGCCAAAAAAGGCGGGAAAATTCAACATTGTCCGATTTCAATGACATTTGGTTTCAAAATAGATATTGATGTTACGACTTCAAAACCGATGTTGAAAATTGGTTGTTGACTGCCATTTTCAAAATGGCCACCAAAAAAGGCAGGAAAATTCAACATTGTCTGATTTTAATGAATTTGATTTCCAAGTAGATATTGATGTTGCGACTTCAAAACCAATGTTGAAAATTGTTTGTTGACTGCCATTTACAAAATGACCTCTCGACTTCAAAACTGGTGTCGAAAGTCAGGTTCTTAGCAAGAACTTTTTTTGTCAAAAAAGCCCAACAAAGAAATATAGTAAAACATCCATCAGACTCTAAAAACAGTTCAAGATATTGGAGGTGTTTGAGCTACAAAAGTTTGAGAAACTGAAGTTACAATGTTCCCTTGATTGTGGCAACTGAAAGCCAGGTGAGCGATACAGGCTCCTGGGAGCCTCTGGTTTCCAAAGCTATAGAAGATGAAGGTTAAGTGTAAATTGATAAAATGTTTGCCATGCTGTGGTGACTCCAAAAGTGGTGTTGAAAATTGATCGTTGATCGCCATTTTCAAAATGGCTGCCAAAAAAAAGACGGGAAAATTCAACATCATTCAATTTCAATAAAATTTGGTTTTCAAGTAGATATTGATGTTGTGACTTCAAAACCAGTGTTGAAAATTGTTTGTTGACCGCCATTTTCAAAATGGCTGCCAAGAAAGGCGGGAAAAATCAATGTTGTCCGATTTCAATGAAATTTTGTTTCCAAATACATTTGTAAGTATTGATGTTGCAACTTCAAAACCGATGTTAAAAATTGTTCGTTGAATGCTATTTTCAAAATGGCCGCCAAAAAAGGCGGGAAAATTCAACATTGTCTGATTTCAATGACATTTGGTTTCCAAATAGATATTGATGTTGCGACTTCAAGAACTGATGTTGAAAATTGTTCGTTGAATGCCATTTCAAAATGGCCGCCAAAAAAGGCAGGAAAATTACATTGTCCAATTTCAATGAAATTTGGTTTCCAAATAGATATTGATGTTGTGACTTCAGAACTGATGTTGAAAATTGTCATTGCCTGCCATTTACAAAATGATGTTTTGACTTCAAAACTGGTGTCGAAAGTGGTCCTTAGCAAGAATGTTTTTTGTCAAAAAAGCCAAACAAAGAAATATACTAAAACATGATCAGACTTTTAAATACAGTTCAAGATATTGGTGGTATTCCAGCTACCAAAGTTTGAGAGACTTAAGTTCAACTGTATAACTTACAATGTAAGCTTGATTGTCGTATTGTGCTTCATAGTTTTCTTCACAATATAAGAAATATGTTTAAACTCGATTATAAAGGGGAACCCCTGCCAAAATTTTTTAATGGTAAGGGGAACTTGGAATGTTATGATTTCAGCAATATGCATTATCTGAATTATAAGGGGAACCCCTGCCCAAATTTTTTTTGAATGATGGTCTGCAATTGGTTGTAATGGAAGTGGGGCTTTAAATTACTGTGGAAACTGCTCAATCTACTTGCCCAATTGGAACCATACTTGGTGTCAACTGTCCATAGTCGGTACCTATCGAAGAATGTGTCTGGTAAGTCTGCATGTATTCCAATATGGCTGCCAGCGTGGGACATAGTTTAACATTAGACCCTATGGGAAAAACACATTCAAAGACATTCTTCCCTGAAACTACTTGGTCAGTTGGAATCAAACTTGGTCACAATAGGCCTTAAATGGTCTTCTTAAAAAATTATGTCTGACAAGTCTGCACCTCATCCAAGATGGCGCCAGTGGGGACCATTGTTTAACATTGGACCCTATGGTGAAAACATGTTCAAAGATTTTCTCTTTTGAAACTTCTAGAAAATGAGACACTTTAACATTGGGTCAATTTGGGCTGCAGTTTTTGCCAGTCATGGACCAGGTGAGCTATACAGGCTCTTGAGAGCCTCTAGTTTTTTATTTTCGCAGGTTGAAACATTCACCAATTCTTATCCTATACTCTGTAAAGTCTCACAGGAATTAAATTAAACAAGTTCATATCATGATAGAATATGTTCAAGAAAAAAAGAAATCCTAAAGTTATCAATGAAAGCAAAAAACCTTACAGATAAAAGTGCTGTCTGGAGCATTAAGGTAAAATGCAATTAGTCAATGGACCAGGCATACTTGAACATTTTTTATGTACTGTGACAGATAGGCAAAGCCTTTCAAAGCCAACTTTGTGGTATTAAACACTATACATGTAAATGGTGATATTTGTATTTATAGAGGATGCGGACAGCCAAAACACAAGTACAAATAATGACTTGATTTTACAAAAAGATGAAGAAATACATAAATTAAAGCAACAGAAAGACGACTTAGTTCAGAAACAAGACATACAGATGAGGGATAATGCTCAACTTGGAAGGTAAGGCCGTCCTTAATTAATTTTATGTTTAACCTCACCTGCTCTCGTAGGTTTCATCTGTAATATTCTTTAGACAGTCATCAGTAATGGTGTGTCTAATTCCATAACAATTCAGTGACAGGAAACTAATTTTATGTCAATTGACTTGGTTATCTGTTGTAATAAATCTATTGGTGAGCCATCTGTGTCTTAAAGACACATTCTCTAGTTGAAGATGTGTTAGAATTAATGCTACTCTTGCTTGGAATCCTGAGCTGGGAAATTGAAGACATTTCCTAGCAATATTTGATAACTTTCCCTTCATACATACACCTACAAAGATAATTATGCCGCTTTCCATTGCAGACTTTTAGAGGAAAAAGAAGATGTAATATCACAGCTAGAGAACAGGATATCTGACATGAATAAAGAAGATGGTGATAAGGCTCAACTTTTAGAGAGTGTACAGAGTAATAAAACTGCCCTGAGTCGAGCTCTTACTCAAAATAAAGAACTCAAACATCAGCTAGCAGAGCTACAAAATGGATTTGTGAAAATGGTAAGATCATTGATATTATCATTTACTAATAGATATTTTCATTTCGAAATATTATATCACATAAATATGAACAACATTATCCAAAGACATCATGATTTGGCTAGGAATATTTCTAAAATATTATTTATTATAAATTCTTGTATCATGACAAAGTTATACAGAACCCGCAATGGCTATGCCTGTACTTCTTAATAGAGTTCATCCTGCAGATATACATGTATCTGTTCGAAAGTACCACAATTTTTGCAAATGAAACATCTTAGGTCTAATCTACAAGTAAGCAACAACTATGTTTTGGGTCGTTCAAACCTGGAGATAGGATGTTGTTTCCTTGACATTTACCCCATTTCCTTTCTTTTTCATAGCTTTTCTGCTGCCTTGCCCTCACATACTTTTAAAATATGTTTTCTTTCATAGTCTGTCTGCTATCCCATTTCAAGCTATAATCCTGAATTCAGAAAAAAATATTGTCTTTTTGCAAACAATAAATAGTTCAAGTTTTGGCATACATCCAATTTTTGTCTCCACATGTATAACAGCAAATTGAAAATTTATCAAAAATGTAAAAAAGTTAATCTACATGTATGATTTTGTGTAATAAATAAATTGGTTTATTTTACAGAGTAATGAGAACATGGAGTTGTTAACCAGGATACAGTCAGAACAACATAGCTCTAAAGAATTAATGTGTAAATTATCCCAACAGGAGGATGAACTCAAAGTGTTAAGAGAAGCAGTATGTATAATAATATACAATTATTATTGACTTTGATATACATGTAGGTTGCTCCTGGGATTTATCAACCTAAAAAAAAGTTATATTCATGGAGCCAAAGGTGAGGTGAATATTGCTTTTTGAGGGTTGATAAATCCCTGCAGCAACCTATTTCAAAGTCAGTAATTGTTTTATTATATGATTATACACAAGGAAAGAATTAATTAGAAAAAGACAATTTGGAAATTGTTTTCACCGGAACGTGATCATTATTTACTGTGGAAGTACTATTCGTTGTCATCAAATTTCTTGGTTTTCATAAAAATCACTATTTTGTGGGTACTTAGATTTGTTGTTTCGAATTCTGTACATTTAATTTCTAAGAAAGAAATGCATTTCATTGGGAACTAAATTTCATGGTTTTAGCTAACCACGAAATCAATGAAAATTGGATCCCCATGAACATTAGTACTTTCACAGTATCTATTTGTTTGTTGGTTGTTTTTTTTTATTATTATTCTTTTGTAATTTATCCTTTTGATAATAATTAGCACATTTATGCCTCTTTTTTAACAAATTTCAAAGTTTTAACACAGTCATTAAATGAAAAGTTCATCCAAAAATTCAGTTCACTCTAAAATTAGATTGACAGTGGTATTCTGGAATTTTTATTTCTATTTTTAGCCCAAATCAGCTTGACATTACAATCCACATAACCTGTAGCTATTTATAGCACATATGAGGTTGATATGATACATACTCGTTACCTTTCAAGAGGTTTTCAGCCAATTAGATAACAGAAATAATATAATCATATAATAAATACAGTTAATGTATATCATGGAAGAGAAATAAAAAAAGAAACTTGTGATGTATGTCAGTGTAATAGTAACAAGTACAAATTAAAAGCAATACTTCGTTAATATGCACCCCTGTGAGGTGATATAGGTAAAGAAATAAGAACTACATTTTAAGTGTCTGTCCATTCATCCCACCTCAGGTTAAAGTTTGCGTTATGGTTCATATCTGAGAAACTACATGTGACACACCAATCATTTCTGGTCAGTGGATGCGTCTTGGAAAGTGATGCTGCTTCAGATGATAATTGGGTCACTCTGACCTACATTTTACGCTTCAATGACTCAGGTTAAAGTTTACGTTAAGGTTTATATCTGAGAAACTATATGTAGCACATCAATCATCTTTGGTCTGTGGATGCGTCTTGGGGAGTGATGATGCTTCAGATGATAATTGGGTCTTTCTGACCTACATTTTACGCTTCAATGACTCAGATTAAAGTTTGTGTTAAGGTTCATATCTTGGAAACTACATGTGGCACATCAATCATCTTTGGTCAGTGGATGCGTCTTGGAGAGTGATGCTACTTCAGATGACAATTGGGTCAGTCTGACCTACATTTTATGCTTCAATAACTCTGGTTAAAATTTGTGTTTAGGTTAATATCTGAGAAACTACATGTTGCACATCAATCGTCTTTGGTCAGTGGATGCATCTTGGAGAGTGATGCTATTTCAGATGGTAATTGGGTCACTCTGACCTACATTTTATGCTTCAATGACTCAGGTTAAAGTTTGCACTACAGTTCATATCTGAGAACCTACATGTGGCGCATCAATCATCTTTGGTCAGTGGATGCATCTTGGAGAGTGTTGCAGCTTCAGATGATAATTGGGTCACTATGACCTACATTTTACACTTGACTGACTTGGGTTAAAGTTTCCATTAATGTTTATATCTGAGAAACTACAAGTAGTACATCAATGTTCAGTGGATGTACCTTCAACATTTATATACATCTTTAGATTACTGTAAACCAACTTATTTCCGCGGCTACTTTATTTCGCGTTTTGTCCCTCCTGGTGAAGTTCGCGGAGATTAATTTTCACGCTTTTCTATTTCTGTTAATGCTTTTATATAAGGATATCACTATTCGCGACGATTTATTTTCGCTATATTTCCAAGCACGCAAAAGTCACGAAAATAAATCGCTCGCGAAAATAAATTGGTTTACAGTATATTAGGGTTATTATTTCATGACAGCAGGCGAGGGGATTAGCTGTAGTTTGCGACTGTTCCCATCTCTAGTTTTCCTCTCTAGTGAGAGAAAAAGTATCTTGAAATTTCCAGCAAAATCTATTCAGAATGCCATCTTCTTTGTTTTACATTAGGTCATAAGACAAATCTACAACTTAAACCCTTAATTATGAAATATCTCATATCTTGTTTTCAAAAATTTGAAAAATTTATTTAGCTCGATGTGAGGATATTAGCAATCATCTAGATATTGATGAAGACTTCAGTTGAGTAGAGATACTGTCATTATACGTACATGTATATAAATTAAATATACTATTGTTGTATAAATCATGTATGTGTTTTTATACGCCCGTCGAAAGACGGACATATTATGGTATACCCTCTTGTCCGTCCGTTAACTTTTTGGTTTCCGGAGATTTTTTCTGTAACCGCATGACATATTGATTTCATATTTGGTATATGAGTATATCTAGGTGAGATACAGATCAAGTCTGTTGATTTTGTACAGAGTATGGCCCTTGGACTTAGTGAAATTTTGAGAAATATAGGTTTCCGGAGTTTTTTCTGTAACCATTTGACATATTGATTTCATATTTGGTATATGAGTATATCTAGGTGAGATACAGATCAAGTCTATTGATTTTGTACAGAATTGTGGCCCTTTGACTTAGTGAAATTTTGAAAAATATAGGTTTCTGGAGTTTTTTTCTGTAACCGCTTGACATATTGATTTTATATTTAGTATATGAGTATACCTAGGTGAGATAAAGATCAAGTTCGAATTGGGTTCCGGTCGGTTGATTTTGTACAGAGATATGGCCCTTTGACTTAGTGAAATTTTGAAAAATATAGGTTTCCGGAGTTTTTTTTCTGTAACCGCTTTACATATTGATTCATAGATGGTATATGAGTATATCAAAGTGAGATACAAATAAAGTATGAATTTGGTTCTGATCCGTTGATTTTGTAAAGAGTTATGGCCCTTGGACTTGGTGAAATTTTGAAAAATATAGGTTTCCAGATTTTTTATGTAACCGTGTGACACATTGATTTCATATTTAGTATATGAGTATACCTAGGTGAGATACAGATCAAGTTTGAGTTTGGTTCCGGTCGGTTGATGAAATTAAAAAAAAAATATGGGTTTCTGGAGTTCTTTTTCTGTAACCGCTTGACATATTGATTCATAGTTGGTATATGAGTATATCGAGGTGAGATACAGATAAAGTATGAATTTGGTTCTGGTCCGTTGATTTTGTACAGAGTTATGAAACTTTGACTTAGTGAAATTTTGAAAATTATAGGTTTCCGGAGTTTTTTTACTTTAACCGCTTGACATATTAATTTCATATTTGGTATGTGAGTATATCTAGGTGAGATAAAGACCAAGTTTGAATTTGGTTTCTGTTGGTTGATTTCGTACAGAGTTATGGCCCTTGGACTTTGTGAAATTTAATTTGATATTTGTTAATTGTTACATTTTGGTAAGGCACATATTCTGTTTTTTTCTTTTCAATCAAAATTTTGTTGTGGTCCAACAATGACATAAAGTTCGACGACAGTGGATGGGCGTATCATGCGCTCTTGGCACAGCAGTTTATTGGTAAAAAGTTTTGTTTATCATTCGTGAAAAAGCATTGATGTCTATGTTGATAATAAGAATTTGTACTGTAACATCTTATTTGCAGCTTTCCCAGAAAGAGACACGGCTGACAGATTTAGAGAGTTCTAATCATGAGGCCAAGAAAGAAATGTACCAGCACGAACAATTACAAGATCGGCTTAGGCACTACGAGGCTCAGGCACAGTTAGTGGAAAGTTTGGGAAGGGAGTTACGCAATTCTCAGGTACAACATTAGATCAGAATTAGATTTGATAAGGCTAATTGCTATCCAGCAATTTTTTTAATTTTTGAAATGAAGATCTAAATACACATGTATGATAATTTCAAAAAGACAATAAAAAACTATTTTGATGTCAGAAATGAGTAAATCTAAAATAGTTTGATTTTGGTTTTAGAGGACTTGTAGAACTTAACAAATGTGTCAAGCTTTGGCTGAAGAAACCCCTGATCAAAAGATGTTTCCTGAAAGTTTCATTGATCCATTGAAATCAATAAATGAAAATAAGAGTATATTTAGATTGTCTTGATGGGTTGGAAGCGGGATTGGCCTTTTCAAGTGAGCAGGAAACAGGATTGTTTCAAAAAAGTTCCCGTGAAAAAATGGGAAAGGGTGTCATGCGCGAAGGCAGAAAAGCTGAAAAAATCCCTGTGAAAGGGATGTTGTTTAAGGTTCTTCTTGAAATATTTTCCCGTCCATGAAAGGGGAAAATTGAATATATTGGTAGGATATCGGGAAAGTGTCCCCCCCCCCACAGTATGACTCCATATGTACATGTATATACATTTTACTACATGAAAAAGATTCCTTAATAGATTACAGGTGAACTATTTTGCCTGTAGCGTGGAGTTTAGTGTAATATTGAAAGATTTTTTTTTTTTTAAATCCATGTTCAAATCCAGTGTAAATATACATATATTGTAATTTCATATACACTGTGACCATAATTGGGTAAATTAATAATTATGTAAATTGTGAACATTACAGGGTAAATAACTTATTAGCTCACCTGGCCTAAAGGCCATGTGAGCTTTTGCCATCACTT
>MJUU01004972.1:103231-113810 GCA_002080025.1 Modiolus philippinarum | reverse complement strand
AAAGTCACTTTGGTACTAAAAGATACATTTTGGAGTAATGTAGAAAAAGAAGGGAAACGGGGAATGTGTCAAAGAGACAACGACCCAAAGGGGAGTTACAACAACTCAAAGCCACTATAAGATCTTCAATGAACGGTAAGGAAACCCCATACCCAACGACAGGTCGGAGTCGGCCCTTTAAATAAAGAGTAATCAAGTTCAGCGAAATAAACGCCATCCTAGACTCCTATAGACATAAAGTAAACTAACTAGAAAACAGACAAGACACACAAAGCACATGGCCTAACCAACATGGGGGAAATATCGGGCGAGGACTATTACATATGCGGAGAATACTACTCTAGGACTAAATTGAATAAAAATACACAAATCTGGATGTGTGTGATCGAAAGAGGTAGGAAAATTTGTTTGTTTACATATGAAATGTAAAAAGTGAAGCGTACATTCTAAAGATAAATTAATCAGCTATCTGCTTCCTTTTCAAGAATTAAAATCGGCTGTGTACTTTTCAAGAACATGCACGAACCAATAACCCACCCTACAAGAATGAATATATTCTCGATGCGAGTAATGCGTAGTAAAACCATTTTATACATCTATTTATGAAATTTCATAATTTTTGTATGGTCCTACATGCGTATCCGGACTGGTATCCAATATTAGTGAAATTATAAACAATATAATAGAGCGCTTAGCGAGAAAAATGAGTACATGCAAAAAATCCTAAGTTTGGACTAGAACATGCACATATTTCTAAAGAAGTAGACAAATACATGTACTTCTCAAAGTGTACACATTATATTAATAAAAGCTTTCTGGATAAGGGAATTTACATTTTTTATGAAAAGGTCAGATGAGAAAGCATACAAACATTTTAGTATCATGGGCCGTAGAAAAGAAAGTCAAAAGAAAGCCGTTTGAGTAAGAACAATATCATACACTATCATGGATCAAAATGGAGAAATTGTTTCAATCAAGTTGCGATATGTTTATGTAAAGCCGTCATACGATCTGTAGAGCAACTAATAGTTACTGCAAAAAATAACAAGAAGTAGAATGAACAGTGTAATCGATTGATGGATGAGACATTATGCATTATGCAATACAAAATAATAAATTGACCAATGTTACTGTGAGGGTAAAAATAATACATACTTGCAGTGTGATGAAAAATTTGATTTTAACCTTACCAGCAATAGCACTAAAATGTATGTCAATTCAGAGATAATTTTGTCATGGAAAATGTTGAGTACCCATTGGTGTTGCAAAGTGGTCATCAGGTTCAGACATCTTTGGACTTCTCATAAGCCCCACCGCGGAAAGTGGCGCACCCTATACCACTGACAAGAATAGACGCGGGCGTTAGATTACAACAAACTGGTAAAACACTGCAATCTCCGATACCTCTTACTACCGAAAATCGGAAACTTAAATATAGTACAATGTATTTGTTTATCAAATTAAATGAATTAATTTTGAAAACTCTGTATCCTATTCCAGACTAGACTATATAAAGAACTAAACCCAGTCGTTGGTTTGTACGACAAATGCCGTAATTAGCTAAACATTGAAAACAATGAAAGTATTGAATGTTCTAGAATCACCTAAACCAAACATATGAGATGACTACATTTAGGATCATCTGTATCATATATATTGTTGGATAGCATACATACTTTCTTCAATTTACAAAATTATAGGCCTTCATTGTCAACATTTTATCTCAGTATCTTCAGTAATCACTTTCCTATGTTTACCCATTTTGTAGTAACCGTCTACCCACTCTGTCCGCCCGTCACACTTTTCTATGTTATTTGATAATAAGCATCACTAGAGGTGTGTTGTTTTAATTGTTCGTTTACGCGATCTGACTTTGACTGGCGGGACTTAATGTGAAATGAATATTTTCTAGTTTTCAATTTGATTCTTTAGAAACATACATGTACGGTCAACGAATTGCGTTTCTTTTGAAAGTATATCTTTGTTGATGAGCAATTCACATACCCTAAATACTGCTACTGTTATCTTTCAATATAATAAAAAAAACGCAACGCTACTTTTTGTCATGTTCTAGTCCTCTACGTATTATCATTGCATGTCCTGATACTCGTATAGTAATACTTTAATTTTACACAATATTATTACGCAATCTGGATTGAAAATCATTCTATAAATAAAAACAATAGTTTCACTGACCTTTCTAATCATAAATAAACATATAGTTACCAGAATTATACCAAATAAACATGTTCCGTGCTACGAGCTGAAATCGTCCGCTTTAATGTAAACGATTAATATAACGGTGTAATCGATAAGGTAAATTGAAATTACGATGGAGTAAGAGGGTGTATTTAGAATAGGCATACGTTTTCATATTTATTTCATTAATATCTAATTTATTTTTTTATATTTAAGTTTAAAACTACATGATAAACCGTAGATAAGTTGCATGTACAGTCCTCGTTTTATTTATTTCCCTATGTTGGTTCTGCCATGTGCAAAGGCTTTATAAATTGTAACATATTCTGAAACTTGCGCGATGTTTATAATTGCTTCAGATAAATTCTTTCGATAATCATTGCGTTACATAAATCTTGTTATTTCACAAAAATCGTTCCATTCTTAGTGAATCTAATATTCTTTATGAACCTTAATCCTTTGCGTTGTAACTGTATCATGTCTTCGTTTTTCTGTATTTTCTTTTCTGCCATGCCTCTGAAATTTCATTTTCGTAATAACAAAATCCCCTGTGTCCTCTGTATTCTATTGGCGCTGTTTCGTATGAAGATCAGACGGAATCTGACAGCCCCCCTTCCGTTCTTGTATTTATATCAGTAAAATTGTGCTTTTCAATAAAGATAAATCATTATTTGCTTCACAAAAGCAAATTTTGCGATCAAAGTTCGTATCTCACGATAATAATATCTATAGTAGGTAGCAAACATTGCTGTTAGTATTAAATTGAGATGGAATTTAAACATGTCCAGCAAATAAAGACCTCAAAACTGTGCCAAGGTCGTCACTTACTAATAACCTTGAACCTTAAAATTACACCTTAGAAATTGCATCATATATAGTAGCAGGTTATAAATAGGAAATAGCCCATGAAAACCAATAAACTAATGACCTTGACCTTTGACCTTTCTATTTCTTATCACGTTGCCAAATGATTATTAGTATTGATAGAATAACATTCTTTTTTCTTTCAGTATAACACCTCTTGTGATCAATACTAATGATGCATTAAAGAAAAAAAGATATCCATCATCAAACGACCAAATCCATGAAAATAGAAAGTTTTCACCATTTCATAAATTTAGCTTTTTAACTTAACTGATTACATTTTTAAAACTTGAAAGAACATTACAGCAATGTTAGCAAAAGGAGTTATGATTAGTATTTTTTGATGAACTGACTTTTTATCTAAATCAATATATGATGTCTATTTCACTGACGTTATTACGCAAGATAAATTCTTATTATCATATCTCTCGAGGAAATACGTATGAAATATGACTATTATGTATGTTACATTATTTTACTAATGAGCCACCTCTATATGTGTGAACAATGATATAGAAATGTAGTATTTCGGAGTTTTGACGTTTCCTCAAATTAATCAGAGAAAATATGACTTGATGCTAAAACAGTTGCCATATATCAAATTAACAATCATTAGAAGATGCAGCATCTGACCGATTAAGTGCTACATGCAGCGAGGATTTCAGTATTTATCAGGGAAAATTGAAATGTCATTCTCAGAGCTAAAAGGGATCAAAGTTAAAAGCTTATTGCGTAAATAAATCTAGTGTAGATTTCAATTATTAATGATTCTAAATGCGTTTTCATTACAACGATGATGTGAGAAACCATTGAACTGTTTTTATCTGTTTTCTGATACTGTTAAAACGTGTTATATATTATGCTGCTTCTCTTAGCTAAAGTCAATAACTATCAATTGATACGCTTAATGAACCTTAAGCAAAGTCTAATAAAGTTATATAATTTGTTTTATTAAATAACATTCAAACTGTGGCCTTATCCCTAAGAGGCTATCTTTATTTAGATTATCAAAAACAACGAAATATATAAACTGAAAGAGTGCATTTTTCGTAATCCATTTTAATGCAGAGTTTATTAATTGATACTGAATTGTGTCGCAAGAATGGCTTTTACACGATTTTACTTAACTGACTTAATTATAATAACAATATTTTCTATTTTTTTGTACAAAATATTTATATCTGCATTTTAGTATTCACTACCTACCCTTCGAATAGAATTCGTCACTTGACTGAAACAAACAAGATACGATTCTTCACGTCCTGAATCCGTTTATGCCCCGTCAGCAATCCGGTCCGTTTCCCGTTCTTCAAACAGTAATAGCTACGCTGCACGTTACATTAAAATGAAATCCCGTAAAAACGAAATTCCGAGAGAGATGAAAGTTTTAACCCGATGTTTTATCTCTTCGAAAAAAAAAACAATGCTTATAGAGTTAAAGGTTTTCAGCAAGTTAATAGGTTTCTCAATGTTTTTTTACAATATATTAGATTTTCTACCCGAGATACTAGTTTTTTCGTTTGAGATGTCAATTTCCACGATTTTAATCTCGATCCAGATCGAGATGATATATTTGATCGAGAAAACCAGTATCACCAGTGAAAAAACCGGTACCTCAACGAGAAGCTAAGTGTTTATTTTCTTTAAGATCACATAATTTCACGACATCTACAGTACATTTGTATACTAGTATATATTCACTACGTTTGACTTGATATTCGGTTTTTGACAAATCGATGCATAATTGTGCCAGGAAGAATAAAAGAATCTAACACCAGAGAAAGTGCGAGACTAATACAATCTAACACCATTGAAAGGGCAAGAGCTAGAAATCTCAAACACCCAAGGGTAAGATTTCAATATTTCTCTGACAAGGCTTGCCGAGTCAGAGAACAATTGAAATCTTACCCGTGGGTGTCTGAGATTTCTAAATCTTGCATTTTCAACGGTGTTTGATTGTTTTTCTCACAGTTATAAGCAAAATATATGAGTTTTTGTACAGCCAGACTCTATTCTGCGTCCGCCATGTCTAAGCAACTTACCATGACGTTGATCATGATTTATTTCCTTACGTGAAATTCTTATCTCACTCGTGGGTTGAGACAAGGATATCTCAAACGGCTAAAAATAAGTACTGGCTTGTCTCAAATGTGAGAAAAAAGAATCTCAGACACTCAAGGGGAGGAATTCTAGTCTCGGACGAAGCTTTCTGTGTCCGAGATGATTGAAATCTTACCCGAGGGTGTCTGAGATTCTTTTTTGTTTCTCACTGAATTCTCTCTAAAATTGAATCTACTAAAATCCGCATAGAAATGTCAACCCCATTCGCATGTTTACACAAGGAGTAACGCCCTTTTTGATAACGCCATAAAATCTGGAATGTATACCCGAGCGCGCCATATTTTTAAAGAAGTTTTTTTCACATTTAGCTGTGAAGTTTAGCTTCAAATGAGATATAAAGAAATTTTATATTACGTAGACTAAATATAATTGTGGTTACCAGTGAGAATTTATTGAGTAAAGAATTCTAAATATTGCTAAAAATGTTTTACCGGGAAAAGTCGCGTGTGAGCTGTTTTGTACCCTCGACAAACACTAAAACAACGAAGAAACATCAACAGAGTCACCATGTTATACAAAATCACAAACAACATAGTAGTTATTGAGCCAAATAAATACCTCATCCCACAAACCAACCTCAATACTAGATACAATATCATACTATCAGTAATCGAACAGACTATTACAAATACAGCATTTTTCGATATTCTATTGCATTTTGGAACACACTCCCGGCAGCAGCAGTTATGGCGCACACTTTGGATCAGTTTAAGACCCTGGTCCAAAGTCAACACATCTTTTACTAAAAATTCATACCTAGTAGTTTGTAAATACTGTATATTGCGACGGTCAAGCAAGTGGCAAAAATTTCATTTCAAAGTGATGTAATTTTAAACCCCAAGCCGACGTTCTGAAAGACTGACCACAAAGAAAGAAACAGTGTTGATAATTGATTGACAGCGATGTATGTAGAAGAATTCATTGAACGCACTTTTACATCTGATTGGATAGTTTTATTTTTATGCAACCAATCACATGTAGAATCTGTTCATGGTTTTGCTGTCAACCAAGCATTCCACATACACTGTCAATAAATTAACAATGTGTACAGTGTTTCTTGTCCTGTTTCCACAGGCAGTGTTTTTGAAGGCAGGTTTGGGTTGTAAAATTACATCTCTTTGAAATTAAACTTTTGCCACTTTTAACAACAAATACTACGACTAAGCTTCATATATCCAAAAGTTGGGATGGTTGTGCCATTTTAAAATTTCATAGGCATATATGCAATTGTGCCTGCACTTAGCTAATTAACTGAATAAATTAATTACGGAACTAGTCGCGATTTCCGTCTTCCGTCCGAAATTATACAGGCTTTGTGTGTCAACACAAGGACTTATAATGAGACTCATTAGGCACGGACCATTTGATTTTCAGGGGGGGGGTTGAGATTTTTACCCGGGCCGGGAAATTCTTTTGGCACGCTTCGCGGGACAGATTATTTTTTTCCGCTGTAAACAAGCTAAGAAATTTTGTTGAGCCAGGCTTTTTTTCTAATGGACAAAGTCAGAGCCAGATTATTTTTTTCAACCCAGGTGCTGGCCAGAAAATTTTTTTAGGCAAAAATGGGGGCCAGAAAATTTCTTTCTAAAAATACCAGCCCAAACCCCCCTGAAAATCAAATGGTCCGTGCCTTATACGTCCTTCGTCAGCAGGAAGAAAATAAACATCAGTTTAAATCTTTAAGCGCTACAGATGGGTGATTTACCATAGAAATGTTAAGAATGACGAAGATAAACATACAACAAGCAGTGAGCAGCAGTAAGAAATTGGTCAGCCCAATCTTTAAGAGAGTAATTTTTTGTTTTGTCTTTTTGTCAAAGTTTTCAATCTTACAATTGATTTTCTTGACCGGGCGGCTTATTCACATCAAGGATATTGGATCACTAGGCTGAGAGAGGTCAGTCGTTACTTTTTATTTTGACTTTTTTGTACAATAAATGATGAAAATATCTTCCTATGGCTATACATGTGATATGGTTAATTGTTGAGACAAAATCATGTACTAGGATGTAGATGACATTTTCACGGTATGCATGTGTGTCATATCTGTTTTTTGTTAGCATTTTGGATTATATATACTATGTAGATTATGTTACATCAAGGATGAAAGTCTAAAAAATAAAAAAAAGAAAACATAAAACTCGATGAACGAAAAGTAAGAATTTGACTTGCATGCACGAAACACAGGGCATTAATCAGTCACGAAAACCCTGAAAATGAAAATCATGATGCACGAAAATAACCCTTTTAATTGATACCACCTACAATAAACATATACACTGTCAGTCACAAAGCACAGTGCACAATGGACCAATTCAGAAATTGTACAGCATTCTGGGATTGTGATTGTTCACGACGTCGCTGATTAGTCAGGACATATTTCGCGAGTACGGAATTTCTGAATCAGTACATTATGTACAACGTCGATGTCAGAAGGTGTCATTGGAAATCAAATATTACCGAAATGCCCAAATGCAAATGCAAACAAGTCTTCGGTTAGCCAACTTTTGTCAAATTTACACAAATTTAAAGTCGGTTCTCTTGAATTTTGATTTTGATCAAGAATTTTCAACTTTTGTGAAGATTGATGAATTTTATTTTAACAGATTATTTTAAGATATATTTTCTTTACCGTCGATGTCAGAAGGTGACATTGGAAATTAAATATTACTGAAATGCCAAAAAAGGTAACCAAGCTTTCAGTAAGGGACCGACCATTTAACTTGAAAAGGAGGGGGGCTTTGGTTTTTTTTTTCTAAAAAAATAATCTGGAGCCGATTTTATGTGAAAAAAATATTTTGGCTGCCAAAATGATGAAAAAAAAAATTTCTGACGGAGGATTTCTGCCCCAAAAAATAATGTTAATTTAAAAAAAAATATTTTGTTGATACACGTGAAAAAAATAAATAAATTCTGTCTAGAAAAAAACCCATACCCCCCCCCCCCTTTCAGGTTAAATGGTCGGTCCCTTAGCCAACTTTTGTAAAATCTACACAAATTTTAAGTCGGTTCTCTTGAATTTTATTTTCAACTTCCGTGAAGATTGATGAATTGTATTTTAACAGCTTGTTGTAAGATATATTTTCTTTTTAATTAAATAATAAAACAATTAAGGTCTTTTAAATCGGTCGATATCGGTTAAAATAGACCTCTTAATGTCAATTATATTGACTGATGCTCGATATCGGTTTAAATAGACGTCTACAAAAGACCATAATTGTATAGTACAAGTATCACATGAACGCGATTTAAAATACTATTATATTAAATAGTCCTCAATCATGTTTTTCAACCTTTTTCATTTTGCAAATGATTCCAGTAAATATAGCCCTGTCTAAAATTTCTATATTGCTCCATTCTGAACAAAGGAGCCTTTCGTAACCCTCATCCACGAGTCTCTACTAGTATGTTATATTATGGTTTAATTGAAAAGTATATTGCTAGTACATTGACTTCTTGTTATTCCTGCTTGTACATACTTGTGCTACATCAAAAGACTTCAGCCTAATTAAACTCTGATGAATTGTTTTCATCAACAAAATACAACTCGACAAAGTCAAAGATTTGAAACATTTGATAACTCCATATCACTTAATTGTAAAATGTATAACATGGACATGTATGCTTTTTATACGTAAACACTTGGAGAGGAAATATAATTTGCGGAATGAAATAGGTCTTTTCATACGGGACTTCTGAGTCGTGTTAAACCCGGATTCAAGTTCTTATACTATACTAAAAAAAATTGAATGCATCAATACATGAGAGGGAAACACTGTTGAGCTAAGCGGATTTATATTGAATCTGTAATAGGAATTGTCATGTAGGAACAATTATATATAAGTATACACTTCAATTTCACAAATATTTTGATTTTTATGTGGTATATATTTATTTCAATGTGTCAAGGACGTCTCACTGGTATTTGAGGCAATCGTTTCCGCCTTCAATTACACGGGAGTTCCTATATTACATGCTTCCAAAATTTTAATGCAAAACTTCAAAAGGAAATTCATGAATACTGTATCGTAAGGAGCTTTCAAATTCATGTTCGGATTTAAGTATAATGTATTGCTGAAGTTTTACCATTGGATCTCCAACAAAGAGAACAAATGAAATTCAAAGATTTTTAAAATGAAATACAAAATTCGACTGGATATCCCTTCTTCTTGAACCCTTTTAGAATCCCTTACTTTTTCGAAGGATGGAAGCGCCGTTGCCTTTCATGTTATAGCAATACTTGTAAACCATACTTGTAAAATGATCTCGGGCTCAGTTTTTTTTTAATTTGACCTACAACCTCATAATTCAGGGGCGGATTTGAGAGGAGCGTAGGGGCGTACGCCCCCCTTCATCGCCAAAGAAAAAAAAAGCAATTCTGTATCAAACTACCCATACCTATAATTTTAACACCACCTGCAAATTATACGTGAAAATAAATTATTTATAGGATTTTCAATGAAACAATGCTCGCTCAGTTCGGCCATTTTGATACCATTTACAGATTTGACACCAGGCCTTTCTAAAATCCTATATG
This sequence comes from Modiolus philippinarum, assembly GCA_002080025.1. Taxonomy (NCBI): domain Eukaryota; kingdom Metazoa; phylum Mollusca; class Bivalvia; order Mytilida; family Modiolidae; genus Modiolus; species Modiolus philippinarum. The sequence goes on along the minus strand of MJUU01004972.1, from coordinate 104,089 downwards.
CACCCCTGCAAGAACCCACTTATGTATTATTACATTTCATAGATATGGATGTATCAATTTATTCCTTGTTTTAGTACCTAATGATGTATAGTCATTGACTCTTGTCATAATTTAGAGCTAAGACAATGCGGAAAATGCCTACACATTTTGACGTTGTATTTGTATTCTGGATTAAACTGTCTGGTCAGGCAAATTTTATGGCAAAAATAAGACATTCGGAAACCCTTGGGTATATATCATTTTCAACTGAAGGAAAATTATAAAGCTTTACATCACAAAAAATATTGAATTTTGTCTTTAGTGTCTAAATGGATATTATTATCGTGGTATTTTCTGTGCTAAGAACTAAATCATCAGCTCTGAAATCGGCTGAATTTCATCTGGCATGAAAACGCTATGAATAGACATTTCTTTTATATCTAGCTAGCCAATCAAACTCAATTGAAGCTTGACCATGTATACGTGCAAACGACAATTTCAAACTTCAAGCATACAAGTTTTCAATAGGCCAAAGATATTTGTGAAAGTTTAATATTAATCATTTATTAACTTCTGCATAAAAAGGGCGCAACATGACATCCAAAACTCAATGGGCTTTATCTATGGACAACAATTTATTGTATACTTATGTTTCATAGGCGTTGGTACATTTGTCTCTTCTGCATAGTGGGGTATGTAAAAAGATTCAACGTGAGAAAGATGTATGCCCTCTATATATTTCAGTTATGATATACTTGTTCTTGAGAGAATTTCTTACACGGATACACTATCAGTCCAATATCCAGTGGTATTTAAACAAAAGAATGTGAGCTCTCGTTTAGAAAAGATAAAAAAGTCGATTACAATATTACGTGCTTT
>MJUU01004972.1:83898-100703 GCA_002080025.1 Modiolus philippinarum | reverse complement strand
ATGACCAGTTTTCGAGTGATAATGATTTGAAAGGCAAACCGGTTATTATCAGACGGTAATGACCTGTTTTCGAGTGATAATGATTTTAAAGGCAAGCCGGTTATTACCGTCTGATAATGACTGGTTAAAATTACTTTCGAATAATAAATACCTCCTGACATCCTCTACACCAAAGGATCATTTTAACCTGATGCAATAAAATTATTTCAATCAATGTTTTCTTATACTGAAATTAGATGTTTTCATTTACTTCTGTGTTCATATTTTCCAATTACAATAGCCTTAATTTCATATCATCTTTGCCATCACCCTTTCCCGTAATTTCTAATTCATAAAGCGTGACATATGTCAAACGAAATAAACATGTATTGTAATATGATGGATAATGTTTAGGTTTATTAATTTGTATGTATGAGATATATTGGACTATAGTGGAGATATGAAACTGACCATGACATATTTCTAAATAAGTTTTTATTGATTTATTAGTCTTTCAAGACTTCTTTTCATGACTCGTTCTCATTCTATTGCAATATACATTTCTGGTTGTGAAATTTTCTATTTATACTTAAAATCAATTTCTTATTGAATTCCGAAATTAGAACCAAAATCATAAATAAAGAATAAATTGCAATATAAGGATGATATACAGACAGAAAATGTAAACGGCGAAGACAAAACAAACAAAACATAATAATAACGCCAAAAATTAAATAAGCACTAATACCACTAATAAACAGGACAGTCATCAGGTGCTCCGTGGGAAGCATACGACAACTGTCACACTGTAACTGAGAAGTTCGTTGTAATGTCAAATTATTCAGTAGTAACTTGGTAACTATTGAAATATGTCTATAAAATTCATGCGAAAATTATCCAGTTAATAGGTTCCTTTTTCCATAGGAGACAATAGCAGCATTTTCAAGATTTTCATAACTTTGACTTATGATATTGTAAAATGCTTCCTTAGAACATTAATTGAATAATTGGGCAAAAGTTATATAGTAAAAGGAATAATGAAAAAACTGCAGATATGAAACATGTCAGTACACAGATTGCACAAAAAGAACAAGAATTTGGACCATAGAAGTAGACAATTCTAAGTACACACTAAAAAAATTGAGAAAGAGCAGTGCGCCGCCTTTGCAGAAGCCATGCACGATTGTATTATATATACTGAAAGTGTTTAGAGCTATGCTAAATCTGTTGGAATACCAATTAAAGCTTAGGGACCAACCATTTAACTTGAAAGGCGGGGGGGGGTATGTTTTTTTTTTCTTAGCGCGAACAAAATTTATTTGTTTTTTAAACTTGTATCGATCAAAATATTTTTGGGGCAGAAAGCCTCCTTCAGAATATTTTTTTTCATCATTTTTGCTGCCAAAATATTTTTTTTTTCAAACAAAATCAGCTTCTGAATATTAATTTTTGGGAAAAAAAATGATAGCCCCCCCTTTTCAAGTTAAATGGTCAGTCCCTTATGCAAAAAGTTGTCTGTTTTTATTTGACTTGTTGGTATTGTGGCTGTAAATGTTTTACTGTCGTCAACTTAATCTAAAATATATTACGACGGTTTTGTGTTTTTTATTTTTCACTATACAATGAAAGTGTCATACAAAACTCGGAGTTGGACAAAGTTTTTTCATTTTTAATTTTGTGGCATCGTTCATTTGCCATGTCTTTGAGATTTTTTATTATAGAATTTCCCTCTTTTGCTTCGGAATTCATATTTTATGAGGCTCTTTTAACTGGTGAATTACTTACTAATGAAGGCGACTCAAAAAACAAGGTGGAATCCACTTTACAATTTTGACATGCTTTCCTGCTGATATAAACCTTCAATATTTAGAAAAAAAACTAGATATCTTGAAAAATAGATAATGTTGTGTGCAGAATTTTCATGTTTACTTTAATGAAGACGAAATCTAGGAATGAACACAAATTGAATTTAATTTTACGCCATATAAATATATAAAATATGATATAAATTGGAAGAATTAGTTTGTTGGCAACTGGTTTGTTAGAAACTCTATGACAAATTTCATATCAGGTATCATAAATTTTTAACCCAAGCCTTTTAAGAATTCTAAATATGTATCTACATTGATTTTTTTAAAAGCATCCATTAATCATGAATAGAAAAATAAATATTAGATTTAGACCTAGGGACAAAAATAAACTCTTGCTTCGAATAGCCAATGAAACTGATGAAAATATGACATTTGTACATTCAGTACGGAATTGTAGTAGTGATTGAAAGAAAAATTATGATAACACATTAATGGTTCATGGTGCTGAGCCGCACAGTTCGAATTTGACTTTCATAACCTAATGACGAAAGTTTCATCTCTCTTTTATGCTTCAAGAACATAAAATGCAGAGACCATTCTATTTATTAGTAAACGTACTTTGCTATGTCATCGGATGTGACACCATGTAATCAAAAGGTATTTGGGACGGATCTTACTAGTTTTATGTTTGCAACGAACTATTGCTGATTGAAGCGATGGCCGATGTGTCTTACCTTTTCTTCTTTTAAGTGAAAAAAAGTAAAACATTTTATTCCCGATGCTTTTGGATAGGGTATGCCCGCCATGCTCCGGTCTGAATCGGAACTTTATACTAACTAAAACATAAGATATTTGTATGATGAATTATTACAATATAACAAAAATCTACATTGAATCATACCTACAACTGGACTTACAAAATAATTGGATATTCGTTGTTTTTTGTTGCGTATGGCGTTTTTGTAATTGGTTCCCTTCTTTCAAAATGATGAATATTATATAATATGATATTGTTTGATTCTAACGTATATTGCTTTCAGCAAACAGTGTTAGTAAAACAATTTTTTCTTAAATATTTTATATTTCAAATTTTCAATCGAAATTCATCCACATGTAACGCACAGTCTTGGCAGTGAACGGTGCTTCTCAATGTGATAGAGTAGAATGACCCTTTTAGCAAGCCTGGTGCGTAATCTTCTATGGTTCACGTGAAAACGAAAAGTGGTGTAGGAAAATGGTGAAAATTCTCGCCAAGAATTGGGAAAAGTAGCCTGAATGAGACTGTTTTCAATATATTTTGATCACAATCGAAAAAAATATAGAAAATTGGCGGGATTCGTGAGAGAGTGTCCTATTTGAATCCGAAAAAAGTAACACAGTTATAGGAACTTCTCACAAAAATCTCAGTTTTGAAATGTTTTGAATCTAACAGGCTACTGGGACTGCTCGTTAATAAAATGATGTGTCATATTCCCTTGTTCAAACTCCAACCTGAAAGTTGCAACTTTATTCTATTGTTGTGTTATGAAGGAAGCAAAAACCCCGATTTACTAAGCATATATGTACTTCAAAGTCAATGCAAGACATTACTCATTTCGTGCCTTTCTTAGCGTCTGCTGTTGTCCCTTTTGCGAATTTCTATATTCCCATTTAGGCATAATTATTTCACAATAAATACGTTTGTCGTGGACAAAGTGTGGACATTCATTGGTGGATCCAGAGGGGTTTGCATAGGATGGTACACTAGGTGAATGTACTAGTGCAGAATCGACACATAGGGATTTAAGACTGTTTTTGATTTCTTGCAGAATTTGAACAAACACCCTCAAAAAGGCAAAAAATAGCAAGAAACTTGATTTTATTTGAAACGATGTATTAAATAATGTGTTATTTTAGTAGTTGAAAATTTACTTAAAAACGATTAGACATAATGATTAACTTAACTGTCTGAATTACTGAGATGATATATCTTCGACTAAATACTTGCATTCTTTGTAATATATATTCCAACCTATACTGTTCTAAGCATAGAATTCTAAAGGAACCAATTTCTCTTTGATAAAAAAAATTCCATCCCATTTCCCGTATAAATGTTCTAGACACGCACCACGGTGATAACAATGGTAAATATTCTTACCATTTTCGTTGACCTGTCCCCCGTTGCTGTTATTTTTATACACCCGTCTTTGACGGGACGTATTATGGTATACCGGTGTCCGTTCGTCTGTCTGTCCGTCTGTCCGTCCGTCCACACGTCGTACTCTAACTAGAGAACGATTTGACCAATTTTCTTGAAACTTTGCAAGATTGTTGGGTTTGACGGAAGAAAGCTCTCTATCGTTTTATTTTGTGGAAGGATTTTTCGTTCCATAGTTATAGGACTTTGATTATTTAAAAAAAAAAACATGAAATTGCAATTTCTGTCTACATATTGATATTCTTTTATTTTAAGAGATCACTACCCCAAAACCAATATACATTTTTGACTGTTTAACATCAGTTGAAATAATTGATACATATCAGAAGTCCCTTGTCATGTTTGTTTATATGGAGTTTTTAATTTCAAGAATCATTTAATCAGTTTGCTTTAAAGTGGGGACGGGCGTATCATGCGCTCTTGGCGCAGCTGTTTATGTAATTTTGGTGCTAATTTTACCATTAGTAATTGCTAAGAATAAATATGTAACCCACAGTATATGCAAAAATAGCGAACTGGCGATTTCATGGCGATGTTGAAAAGGTAACAAACTTATCTTTATTCCATATTGGGTAGAAGGCTTATAAATAAAATCCGGTCTTGTAAATAAAGTATGAAAACTGATATGAAACACGTGTTGTTTATTTGCAAACAACCAAACCTAATAGTTTTTTATGCCACTGGGGAGGTTTTTGTAGTTTCCGGCCTGTATATCCGTTTATGCAGTTTAAGGTCTGTATTGAATCAACTGAAGAGACCCAAGACGGAGATATATATCGATCTAGACTTCAGAAATCTAAAACATGATACATTGGTTCAAATCATAGACTACCCTCCACAAGAATCTAAAATGTTAAACATCAAAATAAGCCAAAGTGTCATCTTTTCCACTTTCTTGAAGGAATTTTATTGGTACATGTTATTTTAATTGGTTTCAGTTTCAATTTATCTGTATTTTAACTTTTTTGTCAGTCTTATGATCCGTTGAGATCTGAATTGTGCCATGACAAGATAATGAACGGGCATTATGTTCTAGTACATGAATCAGCAATTGATTCGATTGAATGTCACCCACTCGGAAATGACTAAGTTCCCATTCATCCTGCATTTACTCGTGTTCCCTAATGTCAATTGGTTAATAGGAAACTCAAGTAACACATATTTAAAGCTTTTCCATCTTGCATTAGTAAGGATCGTTGTTTTGTAACCATTATTTCTACTACATTTAATTATAACTTTGTTGTTCCTTTCGAGAAACAGACAGTAAAGATGTGCAATCTGATATTGACATGCATTCATTAATCCATGGAGGATCTTTAAAATATAATTTGCAGATTTATTTGAAGTAATATTGGATTCGTTTTTTTTTTTGGCTTCTTCCACTCGGGTTATATTTACTTTCTCATTAACAGATGCACATTGCCAATACAATTATTTACTTATGCGAAACAACACTATTTACAGAAGTTCCGAAATACTTTGGCAGACGACAGCAATTTTGAGACTTAAACATGGCGATAGATTGTTTATGTTTTATTTGTAATTGTGATAAATAATTCAGTTTGATAATAAACTAAATCAGAGTTGCCTTACTCTCTGTTGGGTTTAAGATGAGTATATTATGTGTTTTCAGTTCAATAAATCAGTGCTCTCCAGGGATTACTAGTACTTCTGTTAATTAAGTGCAAATACTTTAACTTTATGTCTTTAATTTCCCAGAATATTTAGCAAATAAACACTTTTTGTGTACATTTTCAAAACAACTAAAGTGTTACACAAGCATCTGCGTATGAAATAATTTGTCCTTATTTTTAAATTTCACTATCACAATCTAATTTCAAAAGGTTGCATCGTAAAAAACACAATTTTTATTAACTATATGCTTTTACGTATATTTCTATTCTGTTCCGGAAACGGAGAAAATTTGAATTTTTATTCTATTTTTAGAAGTTGTGACCTTGACCCTTGGTACACAAACTTCAAAATCTATAGGGTTCCGTCTATAATCATTAGTCATGCAAGTGTGCGGAAACGGATAAAATGTCAAAATTTTGTTCTATTTTTAGAAGTTGTGACCTTGACCTTTGTTGCACAAACTTCAGAATCAATAGGGTTCCTTCTTTAATCATTAGCCATATCTATTTATATGTAGCTTGTAATTCTGGAAATATCATGCGGAAACGGATAAAAAGTCACTTTTTTCTATTTTTGAAGTTGTGACATTGATCTTTTCCGCACAAACCTCAAAATAAAAATGGTTCCTCCTTTGATCATGGTCATGTCCGTATAAAAGTCGAGTTCGACTTGCTCGCATCTTGGCTAAACACAACTTATTGCTCTTATAATGGTATTTTATTTGAGAGAGAGTAGATGTATCAGCTATCTCACCAAGNAGGAGGTAGCAAATATATGCTTTTTTCCATAGGGTCCAATGTTAAATCTAAGTTCAGCGCTGGCGGCCATGTTTTTTGGCGGATCGGAAAAATTTCGGCAAACTTAGTAAAGGACCTTCCATACATCATTCCTGTAAAGTTTGGTTCAAATTGGTCCAGTGGTTTCTGAGGAGATAGCAAATATGTGAAAGTTTACGGACGGACGACGGACGACGGACGGACGCCAAGTGATGGCAAAAGCTCACATGGCCTTTTTGCCAGGTGAGCTAAAAATGGTTCCTCCTTTGATCATGTCCGTATAAAAGTCGAGTTCGACTTGCTCGCATCTTGGCTAAACACAACTTGGTGCTCTTATAATGGTATTTTATTTGAGAGAGAGTAGATGTATCAGCTATCTCACCAAGAACGTGTACACTGTTGTATTTCATATCGGATTCAGTGTAAATTCAAAATTTCAAATTGAAACTGGACATTACTGATTACTTTATCATGTATTAGACGTATTGCTAAAGTAATACTTTCTTTTTTCAGAGGGCGTTCGACTCCGTCTTTCAATATCAGAAGTAAGAACCAGCCAATGTGAATACCTCAGTGGAAGAGTCGTGCCATCTTCACAACATTCCAAAAACGTTGCTCGTAAGCTAATTCTTTGTTTTCATTTTTTTTCTTCAAAAGATTGAAATTTACCAATATGCATGCAGTTCCAAATGTTGATATATGATTCTTGGTTTTGTCTTTCTGTACATTTCATCTGATTTTAAACAAATTGTCATAATTTATAAACTTAACAAGCCGAAAAAAGGCCATTGTAACAATTTCGAACTTTTACTATTCGTGACGTAATGGTTAGGGAACGAATGAAATAAAAATATACTATTTGTTAGCTTTGACAACATAACTTCTACAATTCAACTATTGACTCGAGTCAATGGGACGATTTGGACGATATAAAGTAACGTCAGGGACAGATCATGCTTGCACTTCCGGAGCACCTGATGATACTTCAGTTTTTGTATGGATACACACTGCTAGTGCTTTAGTTTTGTGGCGTTCCTGTCCATTTTTATTTATTTGTATTGTCTTTGTCATGCTGTCTCAATATATGAAATGCCGTGATTTTTTAATTTGATTTTGAAATTCCCCCTTTCATCATTTTTGCTTCGGTATTCGTTAGCCGATGTACTTATAAAAAAACGGAAGTTTCATTATCTTATCCAACACGGAGGTGGCATCAGATGTCCATCACCAAGCACGTATTTTCTATATACTAGTGATGCATGTGTAAAAGCAGCATACCTTCAAAAGATGTTCAAAAATCTATGGTCAAGTGGAACTGTGCTGGGCAAGTTTTCATATCGGATAACAAAGGTTCGAAATTACAGGAAATTTTAAATGGCTATTCCAATAATCTATATCTGCAGTGCAGCTCCAATCTATTTTGAGGACAAATATTAAAAGATATTATAGTAACACCACCAACAGTTGAATGGAATCAGGCGAGAGAGGGTAATCCTTTCAGGGCAAGAAAATACCAATCTAACGCCTTGATTTTCGGCTACCAGAAATTCTGGCTTAGATAACTGAATCAGTCTCTTGATGTCTGTAAAATTTCACATTATTCATCAAAGAATTTGATAATTACTAGCAGTAAAATGGTTTTGAACGAGAAAAAGATGCAATAAATTTATCACATACGAAACTTCATAAAATTGACCATAACATAAAACTGCTATATGCATTGGTGTTTTTTTCAATAACAACTGTACAGTAATATAAACAATGATAGGATATAGAGTAAATGCACATGAGACAAAGTCACTACCATTATTGTGTATTTGTGTTTATGATTCAGATTTAGAGCGTGCAGCATGTGCCTTTGCTCTGTTGTGTATGATATCCATGGTACTTGGGTTAGTGTTAGGAGCTTACGGTCTCCTAGGAAAACATTTAAAGATGTTTGTTTGGGCTTCCATATGTTCGCTTACAGCAGGTTAGTACTATTTTTTCTGAATTTTGAAGTAAAATTTAATATTTTGGATTCTAATGCAACATTTATATAACGGAGTCTTTTAACTGGCCAAAACCGACCGTCAGTTCCACCATCTACACACCTGGGACAAAGTAGGTTCCCTGTTTAGTCTGGTTCCTTATATGGTTACAAATATTGAACCTGAAATTGTTTTGTTGCATTAGAATCGCAATAACAGGACATTATTTGAATACCCGAGGACGTCAATCTTGATTTGACGGTCAAATTATCCGTTTACAGACTCCGCTACGCGTCGCTTGTAAACTGTATTTTGACCGTCAAATCTACAATTGACGCCCTCGGGTATTCAAATAATGTACTGTTATTGCTAATTTGATTCGACGAAAGATGCATTTTTCTCAATATTAAATCAACTACAATAATTTCCACTTTTTGCAGTGACCTAAGCTTAGATAATTAGACTTGTTACCAAAAGCAGATCTGTACTACGATTTCATTATTTAAACAGGGATGAACCAATATATAGTCCTTATTTCAAACGTAATGAATGCTCGTTTTCATAAGTTTTGCATCTGCTGCGTAGAGTCATAAGAAAATCAAAATGAATTTAATGTATCTTGCTGAAGTATTTACAACAATACAAGGAACAGGCTTTGGACATTATTTCTATTGATAAAAACAAATGTAAATTTGCAAATGTCAGTTGTTTAAACATGCAAAGGGTCATGCTTAGACAAACAATCAAATCAAGATATAACGATATAGTCATTTTTTTCATTCCCCTTGAATACGTCTAGTAAATGCCAGCAAATTCTAAATTTCTACATATGTTCTGCAATTACTCGGAGCCCTCGTTAACACTCGGAGTAAAATAGCACGACATAAAATGCCCGGTGTGAAACAAAGATAAACTAGAAGGTCAATAAACTATTTAAAAAAATACATCCGTGTTTCTGCTTGTTTGCCGTACATCCTAAGCGTGTCAGCTACACGTGACTGGAAATGGCCTTCATGACGATTTTTATCCTATGGCACGAGGAGACTAGAATCTAATGTAACTCTGATATGGTCAATTGTTCATACACATACACACCACAAAAAAAATCTCATACACGTGCACGAATAACCTTAAGTTTCCGAAATACTAGTAGCTGAAAACAAACTTTTATCTTTTATTTTTCAGGAATGTTGCTGACCCTTGCAATTGCCTTATTTCACGGAAAATGTCATATTTTGCGGAAATCAGAACTTCTAAGTGGCTATCTGATTCCATATAGGAATGTTATTAATGCTTCAAGGACATACAGTTTTGGCTGGTCGTTTGTACTGGCATGGATATGTGTATTTCTTTGTTTTACATCGTCTTTTGTTTGGCTTTATAAGGCACAAGACCCTCAAAATACACGTAAACCTGGTACCCATTATTATGTAAAACATCGAACACATAAGGGCATCGAATACATGTCATACGTCCAAGACAATGACGATTCTTAGCACGCACTTTTAACTTTTTATGAATTTGCACTTTTTCATACTTTTAATCACATATCTTTTTATTCACTTAGTCACAATAAATTTATTTATATACAAGGGACTGCTTGTTTTTTATTTACATTGTAAAATCATTTACTTAATTAAGAACAGATTGATAGTGATTTACGGTGAATTCGATTGTGCGTAGTGACAAAACTATATCTCTGAATCTGTCCAGAAAGTTGTTAGATATTTAATAATTCTTAGATCTTTTCGTGATAATGAAACCATAATTAATCGACGAATTTCAAGCATAAAACTTTATCACTTATGGTACAGAATAAATGGCATTTCATATAAATACTTTTTAATAATGATTTTGTCAATAAAACATCGGACTTAGACTTCTCCATCCTATACCAAAATAATAATTAGCAACTAATTCATTTGAAAAAATTCAATATAGAAATTTCCCGTCCCATGGCCATTTCCATACCCCAAAGTGATTATTTATCAACAAACTTGTTCTCGTCTTGATATAGCTGAAATATTGCTGAGTAGACGTTAAACAATATTCAATCAATCAATCAATCAATATAGAAATTTAAAATATTTTTGTTTAGACTTACTCTGTTTCTATTCTTGATGGACACTTTAGGATTATTTGGTCTCATGTATATGAAAAATATTCATGGCCAGTTCGGTAACTTCTGTATCTTTAACTGAAACTAAATCAAACATTTGGAAGACAAAGTCCAAATGATGTATATAAGATGATGGTGAATGAATAACCGAAAAGCCAAGGTCAGCTACAAACGTAGATAATCCTAACTAAATTTTCATAACTTTAGTTACTAGTATATTGTGGTTAACGACACGATATTCTATGTGAATCAGTTAAATTAACTTTGAGATTCGATGACCTGAAAATTTTACACGTATGCCGGCCTCTTACTGAAAAATTGTTACTGGAAAATGTTGATTCTTTTACAAAACTTTCAGAAAATTGGAGTTTGATTTTTTTCGTTAGTGCGACAATGTTTTACCAAGCGACTAGGTTCCTTGAACTAACAGGCACTTTCACGGCGATCAATCATCCTAAATTACGCTTTGTCTAATTATTTTCTTGTCCAAGTTATTCGCTTTGTAATTAGAAAGGTGAATGTATTGGGTTCTGTTCGATTTTTATTATACTTTAGGATATGGGATAGAGAAGGGACATTTGGATACCCCAAAACCGCTTGAACAACACCGCTTCCTTTTGCTAGAGGAAGTGAAACTATCGAGTCGGGCTATCCCTAGTTTCTACAGTTGTTTACGTTTGTCTTTTGTCTCTCATTGTCTCTCTATATCTAAGTTTTTGTTAATTTTGTTGAAAACTAAGGAGTATCTCCCTCACGCAAAGCTCTCTCCTTAACTGTTTTGGCTTTACATTTAGATAATATTGGTTATTTGTTCTCTATCAGTTTTTTAACATCTTTGATTTTATGGTCTTCCAAACGCTTAGATTTTATCTGCACTGATGAGACATTTGTTGTCGAAATGCGCATATGCAGAAAATAAATTCACAGTAGCTTCGGTATTTAGTTATTTGTGTGTTTGTTTTGGAGTTGTATGGTTAAGTGTGGACTGTTATTGAATTTTTCAGTCATTGTAGGTTTTTGATTTTCTCCTTTTTTGGCTAGTATCGACATGATGGACTACTGGACTAGGGAATACCCTCCGCACATTTCCCTAGCGAAGGCATCGAAAAAATTTTTGTTTTAGTTTATGTAGATATAAATTGAGACAACCTAGTCTCTTGAGGACGTATCAAAACATTCATAAAACCAAAATCTGATATAGAACAACAACATGTATTAATGTAATCAATATGTCGCCTTTACCATGAAGCTCATATTACAAAACGCACTACGGGAAGCGTACACAAAATTACCAAAAGGCACTTGATAATGCAACAACTTTTGTTATCTTGACAGGAGTATATATCGACGAAGAGAAAAAATGGTTGATTTGGTCACTATACAGCAGAATTGAAAAAAATAATGTCATAGCGACATTAAAAACACAGAAACATGTGCACAGCCAGAATAGTTATTGTTTTACTGTTTGACAAATTAATGAGGTAATACTTGTCATTTTGGACGAATTTGAACTCTTCAATTCAAAATAGTCCATAAAAATACATCTTTACACACAAATGAACTGTTCAAATTATCTATACATGATTTCAATTAAAACAACTATTTGTAAGTTGTAAGTTGATGAATAGGTATACTGGTCATATTCATTTTACTACCCATATCCTTGGTTTGAAAAGTCCGAAACATACTGAGTTGTGAATTATATTTTTAACCTGTAAGCTTTGCCTCTTTAAAGACTACCTGAGGCTGTTCGTATACTTGAAATCTTTTAGGAAATCATCTCTTTAGATTTGGAATGACTAAAAATTTAAATGTCATAGGAAATAGCTAGATTCTAAACATGAAGATTTCTTGGTAGGGTGTAACTACACACTTTGAAAGTAGTCTTGTCCAAAACATTCCAAAGTTGTTGTTATGGGTTCTGGTTCGGTTTTTGGCTGATTTTGTTTTTGTTTTATTGTTGCAAGCAATGAACCCAGTTTTACCATTTCTTTTATATATCCTAGGTTCTTACTAATTCTGAATGAAACCTACTTGTCTGTATCGCCCCTCCCCCTGAATCGAGTTTCGATTTTGTACTATTCAATATTGTACGAAAGGATATGGAGTAAATGAACACGAGACCATAACACATATGTTATCTCCAACTGCAATAATTTAATGGGCTGTATGGCCATTTCGGAAATCAATTCCTCGTGAGCAGCACTAGAACCCAAAGAAAGAAAATCCATAATTTTAAAAATGTTTTAAATGCATAGAACCAAACAAAATCTGAATAATCAGTAATATCAAATATAGCTAAGGACAAAAATGTGTATTTTTGATATACTCTTGTTGACGTACTTCTTTTTGCGAGTTCTTGTGATTATACCTTATTTCACGTCCTGCAATGACGTGTCAGATTCCGTTATCTATATCGGTTCATTGCATTGTTTACGTGATTATAGGTTTTAACAACCAATTTTTCCTTTGAAGTCTTATTTTTTTCATATTTAAGAGATATATGTTGCGACGAATATTACAATTATGAAATCAAATAAATTATTTAAACTTTAAAAGCAACAATCAGAAAGCGTACAGTTTTGATACACATTTAATAACTGATAACATTTAAAATTAATTTTGTACAAAAATAAATCTATATAAACTAATACATAAAATATGCAAATTCGACAATTAAAACAATGCTTTATAGATGTAAATCATTATATTAATAATATTTTAAATTATGTGCTCTTTTAAATTAAAGTATTAAATCTTATCTGAATTTAGCACAAGAAGAACAACATCTGTTTTTGAATCCTCTGTGTAAACATCTCCTTTTGGAAGCAATTCTTTTACAAAAATGAAGCTTATCTATACACTTTTGGTCACCTGTAAAAAGCAGAAAATACAGTTTGTCATCAGGATTTAGCGACTGTATAAATAGTTTATACAATTTGTTAATTACACCTCATTTGGTGGCCAGAAAATGAGTTCAGAAGTACTTTTTTGTCATAACATCGGTAATTTGTCGTTCACCAAATAGAAAACAGTCCGTCGATTCACCGAGGTTATTCTTTTCACACTTGCAATAATTACATAAATGCATCTTGCCAGTACCATTTTGATAACATACTGTATGGTTGCTATATTTCGCGGGGTATAAATTTTCGCGCTATTCGCGTTATGAAAGATAAGCGCGAAAATCTATACCCACGAATATTTCACTTCAGACCAGAATATTGATGAAAATAATGACCTCAAATAAAAATCCGCCAATGTGAAACCCAACGAACGAATCCAACACTATAACAGCGAAAATTTCGTACCGCGCTATACAGCCCTATACGGTATACAGGAAAGACACAATACGTTTTGCCAATAACAATACATTTTTAATGTGAAAAATAAGTTATTGTGAAAGAGAAATGATGACACAGTTGAAATGTTCACCTAAATTTTGTTGTATATTCATAATATGGATGAAAAATGACCGAGATACATATATGTGTGTGATGCTGGACGATATACCGTTTAGAACAGTTCTTGAATTGCCTAGAGCTAAAAAAAAATCTTGCAAAATCTGAGGAGTCAAAGTCAATTACAACAATCACATATAAAGTGGACAGTTTTTGTTTTCTTTTGTAACGAAGATTTGTCTTTTAATCCTCAAGAAAGAACTAAGGCAAATTGAGTTCATGCTGATGAAAATTCCGTTGTGATTACATGAAGAACATTAATAGAAAATTCACCAATTAACTTGTGCTTTAAGCAAGAATTTTTTTCTGATGAGTATATATTTGGCAAAACCTTCGCATTGTTTTGCTTTACGTTGTCAATAAGTGTACTAGATCTCAATAAAATTACAATGTGATGAAAGTAAGGTATGAAACAGGACTAAAATGATGTATTCGAGATTCGAGATTTCTTGAATGCAATAGGAAATCTCAAGAAAGGTTTCCTACGGCAATGGTCGTATAGTAATACATGTTTTAACTGAGAGAAAATTTCCTTTTTTATGTCTTCTTTGTGTGTTTACTTAACAATTCTTCTGGTAATAGATGTAAACGAAGTAAGATTTAGGTTTATATTTACCTAAAGGACATGATTTTCTTTCACACTGTACAATAGTGCTTGGAGGAGGACCTAGACACAGTTGATCATCATCAGCAGTATTAGGATCACCACAGAATACTTTTCGTTTCTGGATACCTTTACCACAAGTTACGCTACACTGTAATAAATGAAAAAAAAACATAAAAAGACTAAAAAATGACAGGAATAAACGTTAAACCTTGATGTAGGTATGTCAGTTAAGAATCAGTAAATAACTCTCCCGACAAAAGTTGTGACTTTTTTAAATGTTATTTTCTTGTAAAACGATTATATCAGATGGTTGATATAGGTAAAATTATATCATCAGATGGTTGATATAGGTTAAACGATATCATCAGATGACTGATATAGGTGAAATGATATCATCAGATGGTTAATATAGGTAAAATGATATCAGATGGTTGATATAAGTAAAACGAAATCATCAGATGGTTCATATAAGTAAAACGAAGTCATCAGATGGTTGATATAAGTAAAACGAAATCATCAGATGGTTGATATAGGTAAAATATGAAATTGAGAATGTAACCATTGTTTCTGCATTATGTTTCTTTATTGAATGTTTGGATTTTAAAAATGCTAGATTTCTAAGGATTTCATATGAGGATACTTTTCAACAAAATCGCGTTTTCAATAAGTTAAGTTAGGAAACCACTATCAGACCCATCTAACACATTAAAGATTGATTATTAACATATCAGCAGACTTTTGGAATTTTTAAGATTAAGATTTTCAATTGGAAATGAAAATTTTAATGCTTTTTGCATGTGGTCTTTCAATTTTGACTAGAATTATGTTCCTGTGTCCTCAAAATTTCAGTACTTGAATTTTAATTGTTGTGCCATTTAGTATTAATTGATAAATCTACTTGATGTACAAGAATTGTAAACTTCAAGATACATACAAAATGTGCCATCGTTATCAAGTGGTTTTCCACAGTTATTTACACACAATTCTGTCTCTAGTAATTTATCAAATTAAATGTAAATTTTGAATTTCATATAGCTTTATGGCATGTTTTCCTTTTTATCCAGTTAAGAGAAACATTTCACTAATAAAATCGAAACTATTTTAAAGTAAACTCATTCTTTTTTGTATCACTTATATGATGCCGAGATACACTGCAGAACGGTCATCTCAATGGGTCAAAATTACTGAGAGTTTCACACAGTCCTCAAACAAGGGCATTTTGTAGAGACAAAACAATTCTATATATGCACAATTTTCCGATTAGATTTAAAGTCATTCTTAAAATAACTACACGTTCAATACAACTGAGAATTAACTGTTGTTGTGGTAATTACATCAAGCCCAAGGAGTCATCAGTATATCCATACATAACTCTTTTCTAAAATGACAGATTTATCCATTGAATTAAGAAAGTATGCAGCAATGAAACTATTTCAGCATCTCGTGTAGCTTTTATTGATACTTCTACTCAAAATAAAATTTCAGAAAAACTACTGTCGATCAGAGTAGGAAAGTAATCATGTATTCGGTTGCAATTACTCTTGATTAACCTAGTTCTCACATCTGCTTCTTGATTGTCTAAGAGATTTAATTACTATCCTTGACGTTGACGTATTATTGAAATGTGAAGCAGATAGAAGATACAATACCGGATACAATATATTGAATTAGAATTCAGATCTTTCCGAGATAAAAGATTTGAAACAAAAACAATAAAAACTTGTTTAACTAATGTGTTATGACTGGCCACTTTAAAAAAGGTGTAATAATATCTTTATTTTTGTCTAACTCCTATGATCTTTTACTACTAATCAACTCTTTAATATGTTTGGTTATCGGTAACTGTTTTTCGATTTTGGTACAAAACATTCCTAGAATTTAACAAATCATTTTCAGTAATGATATAGTATGCAAAAGTATAGGAGTTTATACGGAAATTTAAAATTTTGACTAGTATCCGGATTGTTTCAAATAAAAAGACACGCTCCAGAAAATAAGACTATTAAAAAGACATATTAAAAACAATAAAAACAGTCAATATTATTTCTGACAGTGCATTAATGCATATGAATTTACATGTACCTAATTTGCACTTCCTTTGACGCTAATTTGTATATTAAATATACTTTACTCATTTACTAGCGGAGCGTATGTTTTATATAAGATTTAAATACTCTTCTTTAAAACATCTGCAATCAAATGGGGCTTTGGCTTTCGTATTTCAGAAAAATTGTAAGTATGAGTGATACA
>MJUU01004972.1:43803-74027 GCA_002080025.1 Modiolus philippinarum | reverse complement strand
CAAAAGAGCAGCATAATATGGCCATTGCACATTTAACAGGATACATTTGTAGATACAGTTAAGCACAATATTTACAACACTCATTAAATTGCCCGTTACAGTCGGAAAATAGTAACAGCTGCACAAAACTCTACAACATTTAAATTGACAACTGTTTTGCCTCAATTAAAATGCATAGAAAAGAAGCCTATCTAATTCAGATAAAATTGAAAAATTGAGATATTCCACGAAAGTGAAATTTTTACAGCTTTAAGAAAGAAAATTCAAGAGACAAATCCCAATCAAAATATCCAGACAAATAAATGAATACTGAGGTACTTCGTAAAAGTTAGATTTTGGTTCATGTTAGGTCCGATGGCTTGAAAATATCCACATGTATTATAAAAGTCTGATAGCTAAAAGAAACGCTTCGAAATTCGACCCCATTATTCCTATGAATGTCAAGATAGTAAAGTTTTGTTTTTTATCCATTGAAACACTAATTATTTATGAAAATAATAAATAAGACATGTAGGAAATACGATGAATACGGAAAAAAAGCTGTTGATCTAAATCAAATACGGGATTTTTGAGTCGTATTCACTCCGGAAACAAATCTATTTGTATACGAAAAAAAATCAATACATTAATACACTGTTGAGCCAAGGGTGATATATATTTAATCAGTTTGTAGCGCTTCAGGTTAATTGTTTTTTGTCAATTAAAATTTAGTTGAATAATTGTCATGTAGGACAAATTATTAGTACACTTCAATTTCATATATATTTTGTTCTAAATTGTGTAACATATTTATTTTAATAGATCAGGGACCCAGTTATCTGTTTTACTGGTATTTTAGGAGATCGTTTCCGACTTCAATTACACGAGAGTCCTTATCTCGAAAGTCCTATTACTAGATTTATTCGCAAACTCAAACATCGCATGATATCTTTTTATTTTGTCAAAAATAGCATCTATGTTAGAATAATGACAACTTTTATTTCATATACCTTTACCAACCAGATGAGTATATCTTTTATCAGCTAAACGTTATTAGACCACAATTAAAGAGTGAAACTTTGATCAAGATAAACTACTGTCTAATTGGTGTGTCTTTACTGTATAATCAGATTATCCAGGTCTAATGCTTTAGTATATATTCGTTTTCTAGCGTGTGTATTGAAATAAGCAGTAAAATTATTTGTTAAATTGAATTGCTGATGTAAAAAAATATTTTGTTTGGTAAAGAAATATTACCAAAGTGACAGTAAATAATGAATGTAACTTAAGCAACTGTACATTAAAAAATAAGTTACTGGCATTGCGATTACGCATGTAAACTGACAGTTCAAATTAGAATGAATGAAATCTCAAATTGGAAATTTCTCATTTCACTTAATTTCTCCCCAGAATCTGTCAGACATCCATCAAAACATGCTTGATACAATCGGTATGATTATTACAGTAGCTTTTGCGATATGAATATAACCAGTTATTGCGTTAAGATGTTTTAAGAATACTTAGATACAAAATATTTTTTGTAAAAATTTTGCTAGCATTAATGATATTTTTTGAAACATTATTTTACATAAGCACTTGAAATGTATCTCCCTCTCCGTATATATTAAAACATTTATTCATCTCTCGTGTTTCAAACTATTTGAAGTGTGAGGTAATGACAGGTAAACCTCCCTTGCAAGCGATCTTATGATCTTATCATCTCTGTCTCTAATATATGAAACTATAATACACTACATAATGCAAACATAAAGTAATGATATTTATTTATATTGATTTATTTATTTATTGAGCCTTGTCAAGTTCGTTTTCTATATATCGTAAAACAAATTAAAATTGAAAATTTATATGCATCTAACATCTTGCACTCCTTGGTGCCATCAATGAAGCCATTTTGCTAAGTTTGACCGTATCCAAACCGCTTGTATGTAATTTATCAATGATTAAAATATCAGTTTTAGATTTCCAAAACAAAACTTCTGCAAAATTATGTTATAACAGTGCACGAATGAAACAATACAATACCATTCTTCAGCATAGGGTTAATTATTTATTCGTCTGTGACGATACTGATCATTGTGATACATTTTCGAAAGTAAATGTGTGAGAAGAAACAAGTTTTATAAGACGATGTCATTTATTACATTACATCTTGGCATCATAACAAGAGGCTCTCAAAGAGCCTGTATCGCTCACCTGGGCAACAACTCGTGCAATAAGTGCTCAACAATTTCTGTGTATTTCAGACTTACTGATCATTTTTGCTTTTACAGTTTCTCTGTTATTGTTTCAAGATATCGGCTTAAAAAGCCAAAATTGTCAAAATTTAAGTTCAACCTAAAGACCATCCATGCCACTTTTCCTTTAAATTGGCTTACTGGTTAGCTTTTTTCCTATAGGTTTCTATGTTAAACTATGTCCGCTGATGGTGACCATCTTAGACAGCGGTTTGGGTCAACAAACCCTAGAACCTTAATGAATATAATTTTGAATCCTGATGATTTATCAGTGTTCTACACCAAATGTCATTGCTCTGGCATCACTGGTTCTGTAGAAAAAGATTTCTAAATATTTGATTAATTTTCCCCTTTTGGGCCCCTTTATGGCCCTCCCCTCGGAGGGTAAAACTGTCTGACAAAATTTTGAAATATAATCATCCAAGGAACAATCCAGCAAAGTTTGGTTTAAATTGGCCCAATAGTTTCAGAGAAAACATTTCACACCTGATTTTCCTCTGAATCCTATGTAAACTTTGGACCCATGGTCCTCGGACCCCATGGACCCTAAAACCTCCATGGATATAATTTTGAATCCTAATAATTTATAAGTGTTCTACACCAAATATCACTGCTATGACATCACTGGTTCTGAAAAAAAATATTTTTGAATATTTAATTAATTTTCCCCTTTTGGGCCTCGTTGCGGGCCCTCCCCTGGGAGGGTCAAACCCTCAGATAATATGTTGAAAGGAAATCATCCAGGGAACAATCCTGCAAAGTTTGGTTTAAATTGGCCCAATAGTTTCAGAGAAAACATTTCACATGTGATTTTCCATTGAATCCTATGTAAACTTTGGACCATGGTCCTCGGACCCCATGAATCCTAGAACCTCCATGGGTACAATTTTGAATCCTCATGATTTATCAGTGTTCTACACCAAATATCATTGCAATGGCATCTTTGGTTCTGAAGAAGAAGATTTTTAAATATTTAATTAATTTTCCCCTTTTGGGCCCCTTTGTGGCCCCTCCTCTTGGAGGATCAAACCGTCGGATACAATTCTGAAAGGGTACCATCAATGGACCATTGTGGCAAAGTTTGGTTCAAATTGGCCCAGCGGTATCAGAGGAGAAGATCTTTGAATGAAAAGCTAACGACGGACGGACGGACGGACGACGACGACGGACGCCGGACGCCAAGTGATGGTAAAAGCTCACCCTGGCCTTTTGCCAGGTGAGCTAAAAATGAATGTAGCTTTATGGAAGCGTAACTTTGGGTACATAGTGATTTTTTCGAACGAGTCTGCTAATCCAAGTCTTATAACACTTCTTTTTTTAATTTTCATCTTCCAGTATACTAACCTTCCCCACAGGTAACAGAACACTCAGTCCAATGATCATACACCCAATCAAATTTAGTCTTCTCAAATGTATAATCGTCTTGCCGAACAACATATTCATATTTCACATTAGCTGCTTGGTATTTATTCTGTGGCAAAATCTAAAAGAATATATTATGAATCAAAATGGCCGAATGATTGTTTGATAACACAGATTGTCGAAGCTCTTCACAAGCATGCCAAGCGGCGTAGTCCAAAATTACTTTTTGGTATAAAATGCATCTTTTCAATCCATATATATGCGTAAAACCACGTCATTAATATCACACATGCTATCTGGCATATCACTAAAATAAGCGACTTACAACCTTCATGGAGAAATATGTGACTTGCCCTAAATTTGTTTTTACATTTAAAATCATTTTCAAATAATAGCATAAACTTGGTCACATAATTCCACAATAACAATTAACAATGAAGGGATATGGAGGAAATGCAAATGAGGCAAAATCTTTACAAATACATGGTAATAGTAAGCAATGAAACAACGCTTTTATTGTTGTTCTTCATCCCTCAGTCACTATGAGGCCTTCAACAATGAGCTTTACTTATACATCAGAGCAAGTTCAAGACGGAATTCATTTATAATTGTCGTGCAACGCTAAATCCATGTTTTTTTACCCTGTGATCCGGGATCGTCAACAAACAAACTAAACTGGCAAAGTGTTCTGACAATCGTTGTCATCAATTGCACAATAAATTCATATAATAAATAATACCCTCTGAATACACAAATTATTGTTGGAAATTTGTACCCATCATTTGAGACCATCAACATCTATAAAACAATGAAAGGATATGGAGTAATAAGTAAACATGAGACTGATGCATAACAAAATACCGAAGGTACATGGACTGTAAATTTAGTTTCTACAGATAACCATTTCCAAATCTTGTGTCACTTTTATTTAATCAGGACAGAAAATTTGGAGGACTTTTAAAAGAATAGCATATTAAGTTCATCTTAGTACCAAAATCCTACCATAAGCTCCAAGGGTCTTCTCAAAGGACCTGGTGACTTCAAAGATTCCCGATATCCATGATTTTTGTACTCAAACCAGGCACCATTCATACCAAGTTTCCTGGAACTCGATGCCCGTCTTCCTCCATTTAAATAGTATGTACCATAATCAGGATCTCTTACAGCTAATAATTTCAACAAAAAAAACTTTTCAATGAATAGAAAATATAGAAGTGAATTTTTATTCTATTTTACATATCGACTCTGATAGCCCAAAACTCCAATATAATCCAAAAGGCGGATGCATCGAGTACTTATACCAGCGCCGATATGGATACTATCAAATAAAAGTATTTTTTGACATATTTTAAGCAGAAGATATAACTGAACTAACAACAAAGAGTAATGGAAATAACAATAAACATATAAATGAATAAAAACAATAAATTGAAATAAAAAATAGAAATGTGAAATTCTCTTTACTGTTTTATTACACCATGCAACATATCTTATATACAAATCAATGATAACCATACTAGTATTAACCAGTGATTGCGGATGATTAAAGATGGCCACTTCCGAGAGGGGATGATAATTGATAAAAAGACAAGGAATTATATGGAACGTGTACATTCAGTCATGTCAGCAAATCAAAATCATACGTATCATTACAAGGTATCTGATAATGAAGCTTACATTAGTGGAACCTTGTTGTTTGATCATTTTTAAATAGAAAAAGCAACTGTTAACGTGGAAATTTTTAATGGGGATAATTTTTGCTTATTTTGCTTTTCCTGAAATGCGCAAAATAATCCCAATGCGATAGTTTTTTCTTCAAGGTGCAACAGGCAAACATAAAATTGCGTTTCTGCAGATGGTGATCTGGACAACTTAAGTATTAGAGCAGATGAAATCAAAACATTCAAAAGGCCATTAATTAGAAGATCCGTAAAAGCCAAGAAAGAAAAAATACGCGCACGGTCCGACCGTATGGGTATTTCAAAAAAAGATTCTCGTATGGTCCGGACCGTACGCGTACGGTCCAAACACGCGTATGGTCTGGAACATGTACAATGCATTTTAAAACATGTGACCACTTGTATCCCCTTGATTGATTTTTTAATACATGAACATACGTTCTTAAATCCAAGAGAAGACTGATTCAAAAATGTCGCCATTATATGTTGAAGTAAAATGTGAGTTGCATATGTGGATTGTAATACAAGGGAGCTGTATTTTTCTCTTTTTTACTAATTTGTATTTTCTCTGGCAAATGAGTAAGTTGTAAGTACAGGAGCCCCTAAATTAGCCAGCCTGGGTTATTTAGGGTTTTTTGTTAGACAGGTAAAAAAAGACAGAAAAAAATGAAACACAGCCAATCAAAGATTGCGCTTCCCCCCGCTCCCCCTTTTGGACCCGCTCCCCTTGTTAAAAAAGGCAAGTGTTTTTGAAACTAAATTAATCATTGTAACTGTAAAACACCAAAAAGATATGGTTGCTAGGTAGAATTTCAAAAAGTACATGTTTCTGAGAATTTCAGGAAATTATCAAAATAAGAATCAAAGATTTTTGCAACCTGACTGTTGAAAATCATCAATTTTACTGTAAGGAATTGAAAAAGATATGGTTGCTAGGTAGAATTCCAAAAAAATTATGGGTCTTTGAGAGTTTCAGGAAATTAACCAAACTTAGAATCAAGTTTTTTTGCAATCTGACTGTGTAAAATGATCACTGATGCTATAAGGCATCAAAAAGATAAGGTTGCTAGGTAAAATTCCAAAAGGAAATTGGTTTTTGAGAGTCTCAGAAAATTTACCAAAATTAGAATCAGTTTTTTTGCACTCTGATTATTTAAAATGATCTTCACTACTGTAAGGAATTGAAAAAGGTATGGTTGCTAGCTAGAATTCCAAAAATAGTAGGTCTTTTAGAGTTTCAGGAAATTAACCAAAATTAGAATCAAAGATTCATTGAATCTAAAAGGCATCAAAAACATATGTTTACTAAGTAAAATTCCTAAAAATAATGGGTCTTTGAGAGTTTCTGGAAATTTACCAAAATTAGAATAAAAGATTCTTGCAACCTGACAGTTGTAATTCATCATTATAACTCTAAATAATTGAAGAAGATGTGGTTGCTAGGTAGAAATCCAAAAAATAATGGGTCTTTGAGAGTTTCAGGAATTTTACCAAAATTAGAATCAAGGTTTTTTTGTAATCTTACCATTGAAAATGATTATCAAAACTACAAGGCATCAAAAAAGATATGGTTGCTAGGTAAAATTCCAAAAAGTAATTGGTCTTTGAGAGTTTCAGGACATTTACCAAAATTAGAATCATATTTTTGAAATCCTAGTGTTCATACTAGCTGATGACATTAAAAAGTTGCTTAATTATAAAACTTCATGTTGGAATTTCAAAAATTATTAGTCTTTGACACTTTCAGGAAATTTAGCAAATTTGGCACCAGGGTCTGAATTCTAAAAGCTTAGAACGGATTCAAACAGCAATTCCAATAATTCCTCAAGAAAATATAAACCACAAAATTCAAAATTATACATAGAGTTCGAGTTGTTCTGATGAGTACTGATTGTTTAAAATTATTTTGCCCCTTAAGGGCATGCCCCCAGGTGTCATACCAAAAGTCCGCTATCATCAGTAAATGAGATGCATATAATCGAACTTGCATACAAAGTTTCAGCTTCCAAACATGAATACTTCAGAAGATTTCACTTATAACTGGATATCTCGAAATTCATTTTCGCTCATTTTTCCGCCCTGAAGGCAAATTTCAAAATTCCGAAACCTTCGGCACAGACAACTTTTATAGTGTTACTTATGCCCTTACTACAAGGTTTCTGCGATTTAAGGTGTAAGAGGAGTTCCAGCGGAACCGATTTTTGGTTTTTTGGACCCCGTCGAGGCCATACCCTGAGGGGTCATACCAAAGTTCCGACACCCTCTGTGAAGTTGCTACATAATATGTGAGTCGATTCTTAAGTTTCAACTTTCTAGCCCAAATGGTCTTAGAACTTTCTTCAATTATTGTATATCGCGAAAATACGTTTTCGCCCATAATTTGCCCCTAGGGCGTTTAACCTAAATTCCGAAGCCACAGTGCATTACTTCTGATCATACTCTAGTATGGTGCCAAGTTTCAAATTTGTATCTCTTATAGTTCAAAAGATATCGGGGAGCATTAAAAACGCACGTACGTACGTACGTACATACAGAAGGACTGCATTACATAATCCCCCCCCCCCCCCGCTTTCGCTAAGCGGAGGGGGGGGGGGTAATAACCGACGGTATCTAAATAAGATGCTAGAATAATTAGCTAAGGGACAGAGCTTTGCAAGATTGATATGCCTCTTCATTTCAAACATTTTTTTCTAAATTTAGATATTGCAAGATTCCTAATAAAATCGGCTGTCTGGGCACTGATGACTGACTACAAGGTTAAAAAAAACTTAAAAACAAAAAAAATCGCTAAATTAACAATGTTAACAGTAAATAGTTGAAACAAAAACACCCAGGACTAGGGGTTAAAAAGATGACATTCTCTCAAAACTTTCTGTGCAAAAATAAACTGAATATTTGCGAATCTCGAAATACATACCAAGAAAATGATACGACCTTTCGTCTTCTGTAATATCAATGCCTCTAGAATTAGCTGGTATAACTAGAATTCTTTCATACTTTGGTGGCCCTTAAAGTATAGATTTCATAAACTGATTGTAGGATGTAAACCAGAGAAGAAAGTTCCTGTATTGATCTTTTAAAACCAAGTCTTAACATCAGGGTTAAAGATCAATAAATGCCTACAGTAAAAAAAGTTACGAACAAATACCAACAAATAGTTTTTTCACATTGCTTTAACTGAGGTCACGCCTTCAGTCTCCGACATGTACTTTACTGATTAAATTAAGTTTTGTAGTGTAGTTTTTGTAAATAGTTTATTGTTTTATTATATTTTTTGTTGTTTTGAAAAAGACTCGGATAGAGTTGCAATATAAACAGTATTTATACTCGTTCTATTCATATTGTTCAAACTGACAGTCTATTTATAAATTAGAAATAGATAATTAAATATTCAAAATGTATTAGTTTTCTTAGTTCAGAAATAAAATCAAATACAAATTTCACAAATTTGTAGCCGTCCAGTACATAAGACCGACTGCATTGTATACTAAAAGTTACAAAATCTAAAACTTTGTATCGCTGCAAAATAGCAAAAATCATTAAATATATTATCCTTTCAACAATTTGTGAATATTTCGTGCATATAAAATCTGACAAAAAATTAACAATCATATTTCATGCCACAAGCAATAAACTCAGCTTAAGGAGGAGATTCTGTTTTGTTTTGTTTTGTTTTTTTTCATTCTTTTCTATTTTTCTTTTGTTTTTTTTTTATGCCCCAAATCAACGATTTTGAATATTTGATTAAAAAAAAAAATAGCCATCATAATTCTATCAATTTGGATTACAAGTGTTCCATCATAGAATGGATAAACCAAGGGGACTGATAATGCTTAACTTTTATCCGATACATTCTTTTATTTGTATAAAACCAAGTTCATACAAGACATAGTTAAGACAAAACTCCTTTAATTTCGATTTAAAATTATAAGGATGATGTTATTTCCTTTAATAATTTTCGTCTTGTATATCCAAATGATCTCAAAATTATAAAGACCACTGATGCATCATCATCATCATCATACTTTATCTTGTAACTCTACACTGATATCAACTCTGAACGCGCTGTGGTAAAAATCCACAATTGCTGATTTATACTATCATATACAGAACGCCATGCTTTAAAGCAGTAATATTTGAAAGTTCCCACAAGTGGTGTCTGTACTTCACAACTAATTCGTTATTGCCACGATTGGAATGTATAAACAGTGTGATTATTCTTACCCTTCCGGACAACCTGACTATTCATTTTTTTTTTGCAGTTCAACCTGCTAATGTTTCGTTTCGAGGTGTTCTTTTCCATCTTTTATAATTTGTTTTCAAATGTATCACAATAAAAATTGTGTGTTAAACTTTCATTTTTTTTTGCTGAAAAGATGGCACATATGAACAACATGCACACTCTACACTATCAAAACTCGTATTATTCCGATAAGCGGCAAACGATACCGCTGATATGAATATACCAAACACTGTCGAATTGCTTTCAGTCATTACATGACATAATCTTGAATTAGTATAAAATATATAAAAAGTTATGAGAGGCTATTTCAATACAGCAAATAATTACTGATACATGTGTAGAAAATACTGATACATGTGTAGAAAATACTGATACATGTGTAGAAAACGGAAGGATATCAAATGAATCTTGTTACGGGCGCTATTTTCGAATGACAAAGGCGTGCCTAAAAAGATCACCAAAGTGGAAAGAGGTATTAAATGTTTTCCCAAAATAAAGATATTACTTTTAACTTAATGTTTCCTAGTCCAGGGAACTTTCTATTTCAATGTTTTTCAAAGAGTAGTAAAAAGAAGAAATAGCAACATCTTAGTGAATCGGATTTAAAATAACTTTGGGTAACATGTAAGTTAATCAATAACAAAATATCGAAGTTACTGTTAATTTACTTTTTTTATACGATCATTTCGCATCAGTGCAAATCAAAGTATGATCTAATACAGTGAAATGTCAATTCATGACATTTTCATTCGATTTTGCCGTTATATGGATTATTGTTTATTGGAATAACAATTAAATCATAATAATATATAACGGTGTTTAAACTTACAACGCAAGTTTCTAAATTTACGATTAAAGAGTCCTTTTACAGTTTTACAGTCCGAATCGTTTCCACCACACACACCACAGCTGTCATATTCCTCTGTAGAATTCATCTGTCCGTCACATCCAACTTTCTTGACATATATGTAAGAAATATAAGAAAATATAAATTCTAAATGCCACAATTTATATGTATATTATTAATTTTTATTTTTCATGCTATTCCATTGGCCAGAACATAATCACATGACCTCCTATATTATGTAAGGTTGCACAGAAACGGCATACCAAAAACAGCTGATGCATGGATCATATTGCACGGTTACTGAAATACATCAAAATGTAATTCTTGTTCCTATCACCTAAAAAGGTCATTTAGGGTTTCAAATGTTGTACCTTAACCAGTGCAAATTTGATAGGAGAAATTGATTACGGCATATTAAAGATAAATGTAAATTTCCTTTCATTTACAGTTTTAAAATGTTTTGATTTTATGTGCACTTAAGAGACATAAGACGTCGAAACGTGCATATGCAGACGCTAGATTTACATTAACTTGTGCATTTTGTTATTTATTATCACTGGGCCGATGTCACCGCTGGTGGACTGCTAGTCCCCGAGGGTATTCACCAACCAAGTAGCCAGTACTTCAGTGCTGGCCCAAAAACTTAATCCAGTAGCCATTACTTCGGTGCTGGCCCGAGAGCCGATTTCATTTGAAAACCTTCTAAATTCAAGAAAATTTTGTTAAACCTAAGAAGTATCTCCCTCTTGCATAGCTCTGTCCTTATCTGATTTTGGCTTTCCCTTTTAGATCCTATTGGTTTTGTTTTCTCCATCAGCTTGTTCACACATTTTGGTTTATGGATTTCCAAATGTTTTGATTTTATCTGCACTGAAGAGACATAAGTTGTCGAAATGCAGAAGCTAAAGTTACAGTAACTTCGGTATTTTTTATTCACACATATGACTGATTAACCGCCATGTCGGTCAGAAATATACTTAACTAGAAATTCGTTGTTTGCTTCATCTTCTACTTTGTATTTACTTCAGATGAGCAGGCCAAAATAAATATGCATAAATCACAATTTTTGAAATGTAGGAAATGTATGAAAGGACATGTATAATTACTTATAACAAATTGCAAAATGGAATATGTGTTCATTACTTAAGTAATTGTAAAAGTGTTTCAGTTATTATGCATCAGTTCAATTAATAATATAACAATAGATGATTTGCCAATTAATTAAGGTCCATGCAAGTTCTAGTCGAATTCTGTGTTTCTTGGTCAAACCATGAAAGGGAAATTACTCCTACACCGGACAAACAAACATTAAACAAGTACACTTGTTTTAAAGTACGGTCTTCGTGCTTAGCCATCCTGGACAAAGTAATTCCCTACACAATATTTATGATATTCTGCAGTAAGTTAGCATATTTTCGATTTTTCAATACTTTCCTACTCACTGAGAAGACAGTTCAAGTTAGAACAATTGTTTATTTCTTTACTTGAAACAAGTAGCACTTTAAAGAATTGTAAGCGCTATTTGGGATTGGGCTTTGAATTGTGTTGCTGGCTAAACGTCTGCTAAAGATTAAACTATCATAACGTTTAATTTAAATTGATTTATTTTTTGGTTGGTTTTCACAAGCAGGGGACCATTCTGTCCCCTTGAGATTTTTCAAAAAGTTACCTCCCTTTTGGGTTTCGCTAAATTCATTCTGTTGATCGCAGAACTGGCAAATGGTCTATTGTAGCCTTTGTACTAGGTCAATATGATGTTATATCGACCAATAAATTGATATCGACCTCCAGCTTCGCTGTCGGTCAGTATGCATCTCTCAGGTCGATATAACATCATATTGACATATACAAAGGCTATAATTGTATGATATAGCGTGATGGAGTCGGGACAATAACTAAATAATTCTTTCAACACAGAGATCACCACAAGATTTTGACGTATTTCGTGCGAAAAGCATCGTCGTCATGCTTACATCATAATCTAGACAATTATAAGTTCATCATTTGAAGATAAAAACTCGAAGCATAGGAAATCATGATAACATAGAACATAAACGCATAGAAAACGATTAAAAAAGTATCATATTTTGAATGTTGTGGAAGTTTTCAAAATAAGAAATTTGTATGCTTCTTTCGATGCAGATAACCAAATATTTACTTCATTTTGCAAAGTTTTTATAATCAAGCTTGTCTTTGAGAAGATTTTCGTTTATGCTTTTCATGCTGAAAAGCAGTGCAATGAAATGACAAAATTTATTTGTTGAACTTTGTTTCACACTACCATGTCAGGATAGGAAATTCGTTTTGATAAAACCATCGTTGCCTTGGCAAATATCTACAGTCATTACAATGTGGTCATTTCTGTTATGACATACAATATGTCATTTAAAATAAACCCTCTCTAATGAAAATGATTAAAACAGTCATTTTGATTTAATTTTTAAGTCACCTTTATTACAAAAATCACTGTTTTTTTTTTAATTTTCTTACGAAATTTGCGATCTTGTATGGCAAAAATTGATGTAGATATTTTTTTTATAAATGATTGGCCTCATCAAAACATTTTTAAAGATACCATATAAGCTCTTACTTTGACAGTTTATGCATTTTTCCGAGATAACGTATTTTTTAAAGTTATTTTCAAGTTAAAATAGAGATAGAATAAATCTTTTTGGTTTGTAACTTTACTCCTATGACATAGCTTTTATTTATCTTGTACTTGAATTCATTATCTCAAAGTTATCCATCACAATTCAATAATAACCTTACACTTTGAATTTTGATCATATTAACATTTGTTATTTTATGATAACAGCTTGTCCAAGTTATAGTTTTGAATTTTCTAATTAGAATAATTGATCACTGTTTAATGTGCATCCATGCAAACAAGATGACCTTTTACTTTGAAATTGACTTCAAGGTCATTTTGATTTTTAATTGATCATTTGCTCGTCTTGGCTCTTTCTTTTTTATCTGATTGGATATGAATTTAAAGTTTTGGAAAAGATAATATCATCATTAATCTATGTGCTCTATACATTTATTTGTGACCTATAACCTCTAAACTACTAGTATATGTTAAATGCACATTATGTATCACAAGTCAGCTTTTTGGCTTGTAAATCACTGAAACGACTATGTTTGGCACCATGGAAAGCATCTAAGCAACCATCATCCTGTTATTTTCTCGTAGATAGCATTTTATTTCCAGGAATCCTAATTTTACTGTCAAAAATGGACAAGATTTGACTTTTTCAAGAGTGAACGCCAGTCGCCACCACAACCAAACACCAATTAAATGAAATCAAGCATTATCGAAAGTTAGGCTCTGTAACAAATATCAGGACCAAGTGTAACACATCTCTTGTGTAAAGTTACAAGTGTATCAGTAAAAGGCTAGAAAATCTTCGGCCCTGTTGGAAGCCATTTTGGATAAAGTGGTAACCTGAATACACTTTTACAGGGCACCACCTAGATGCAATTTAACCAAGTTTGGTTCTAATTTGCTCAGTAGTTTCAGACAAGATCTTTAAGTGTGTTTTTCGAAAAGACCCAATGTTCAAATTATGTTCCCCGCTGGCTGTAATGATTAATATAGCACGGACCTGAAAGACATATTTTTGCACGGGACCATCTAGGGAATATTGTGACCAAGTTTGGTTCCAATTGGCCCTGTTGTTTCAGAAGACAACTTTGAATTAAAATGCTATATCCAGGTGAGCTCAAAACGACCGGGGCACCGATGCTGAGATCTTTAATTTTGCAGTTCCTTTCCTGTCCAACAACAAATTCCCTCAAAACAGCTCGCTCTAACATTAAAATTTCGTTGGTTTTGACCACATCTATCGGTATACTACAATGGTCCTTCCTACCCCTTATTATTCGGTGTTTTGTTAGGAAATTTTCATAAAACTGTTAAACTATCAGGCTAATAAAACGTTGATAAACATATACAGGACTAGATAAAAAAAAATCACAAACTTACCCAACATTCACCTTTGATGCATATGTTATTAGGATTGTCATAGGTACATGGAGTGCCATCCTCCAGGGTCATATCATCAAATGTCTGAATTTGTTTTGTTTCGTTTGATATACAATTAAGCTTGCATTGGTCCTTTTCTGGGAAAATAAAAATAGAACTGCAGTCAAACATTAAATTAAAGAAACTGATATTTGACTACCGACTTTGACATTTTCCCGGATTGAATCACTCACAGTGTGACGGGTGCTGTTAACAGAGCAGGACATGCTTACCCTTCCGGAGCACCTGATGTCACTCTCAGTTTCACTGGAGTTCACACTGTGAGTGCCTTTGTTCTGAATGTTGTGGTTTCTGGTACTGTGCTTTGTGTCTGTCTGGCGTCATTGTTTTTCTGTCTAACGTTATTGTTTTCTGTGTTCTCGTTTTTGCCCTGTCTTTGGACTTCGATTTTTGTGAATTTCACCCCTTTGTACCTTCGGTATTCTACTGCCGTTATTTATTAAAGATCCGAAGCTATATTTGTTGTAGAAATGTACAAATAGCGTATACATGACTTTTCTTACTTTCTAAATTCTGTTCCATTCGGAAAAAAATTTCCGGATATCACTGGTATCTTGAGGTCAATAAAGGTCCAAAGGCGTCAATCACGTCTGCCAAGCATAATGCGCTAAGGGAATAAATTGTTTCATGTACTTACCTAAATCTAATTGGATTTGATATTCAGAAAAGGTGTCGTGAATCAATTTTATTATCATTGGCTTCCTTTTGTTAGCAACTTATTTTATTTAAAAAAGATAGTGATAAATTTCCTAGTTTAGACCAGCTTGGATCGGTAACTAGTTTTCAATCAGTGCAAGGTAAAATCGCACCGAAGAAAAGTTTGAATAAGGTGCATACAAACTACAGAACATGTTTCCTATTTAGTATAATAAAGGCTTATAGTTCTTCTAAAAATCTTTCCAAGAATCTTATTATAAAATTGTACTTCGGAACGAGTAATTTCCCAAATAGATTACATCTGTTTGCCGTTGCTCTTTTAAACACGTAGCCAGTTGGGGACAGTATAATAGCGGTCAGAACAATCAATGGTAGGAATTTTTGCTAAATCATATTTATCATAAAAAGTTTTTGAAGAATAAATAATAAATACATTTGTATAAACAAGAAATGAAAGGAAATTGGAAAAATGCACACGAGACAACGTATCTACAAATGCACATTAATACATAGCAATAGGAAAACGCTTTAATTGTTGTCTTCATCTTGAAGTAACCAATGATCTGATTCTTTTTGATATGACCGATGTTGACTATAAAGAAATGAAATAATATCTTTTTTACAGTAAAAAACTGTGGTAACACAGGCAACCGCGAATAAATTTTTGACATTGGTTGTATATAAAGATGCAATTTAACATACCTTCTTCTTTTTGATAAGGTAGCCATGTATGAGAACGACCCCGTATGGGTAACCCATTTAGGACTGCACACTGTAACGCCCTTAAGTCGGTATACTGCTTGCATTCCATCTAAAATATAATTTCTTTACTTTACGGTTTTTCTTGAAAAAAAGGGCAAACTAAATCAAGTAATTCAATGTATTCTTCGACTTTAGGAAAAAGTCTTTGATAATACATATACATGCATTTCAAGCTTTGTTATTGTGAAAAGATAAATTATCCAAAAGGAATGTCGATACTGGTATCAAATGTTGTTTCCTCTACCGGATTTGACTTTACTACTGGATTTGACATGTCCAAGAAGCAGGAGATGATTACTCCATTGGTAATTTGGTACACCTGACTTCACCCATGGTTTTTAATTGGATCCGTGTTGTTCATCTTTGTATATTTGTGTGCCTTCATTTTTCTTCCACTTTTCTGTGTCGTTCTTATATAATATCTTTGTATTTGCGATGTTGCTATTGCCTTTGGATTTTTCGTTTCAGATTGACGATTGGTTCACTCTTAGTTTGTTATTATTTGAAGTTTAACAAATAAGATATAACATAATTAGTATTTAACCAAACTAGTCTAGTGGTTCTTTATTTAAGAGTATCTTACCCCTGTACTGCATGTATACACTTCTTTGTCGTCACCTTCACATGGTACTCCACCATAGGATGGTCTGAAATGATACCTAATATATCATCTACGGTACAGCTTTCACTTCTGGAATTATCCTTTAGTCTTTCTTGCTTCATGCACATTGTGAATTTTGCTTCTACTTGAGGTATTCTTTATTATTTCGCAATAATTACTTTTTCCATAAAAATAGAAATCAGAATTCAAATTGATTGCATACTGCTGTCTGAAAACTTATCCCTGGGGTGTTTCATCAGTTGTAAAAGAACCGATAACCGATATTGATAATGTTTTTTTTGTAGTAAACATCAGCAATTAAAATAGTCACACAAAATTCTAAAAGATTCTGAGGGGTAGATAGCCAACTACATTGGTGAACGAATACCGAAGCAATACCGGAGAAAGAGGTAAGCTTGGAATATACTATAATAAAGTGCCAATTCATACTTAACATGAATTTATATCAAGATCTTTCATTATCATTTCTTAAATTCCTATGAAGAAATATCGGACATTTTCTCTTTGACTTTATCACGGTGTAGTCCATCTTACTCGCACAAACGGGCTAGCCGTGACAAGGCAGTATCAAAAACAAAATGTCCCATATTCAACAGCACAATAGTACAAAATAAAAGGGTACAAAGCTTGTGAAAATAAATCACCATCTCGTCATCAATATGTTTACAAAAAATGATAAATTCGGATAGAATTCTAAATTTCAATTTTGTAAAATCATTAGATCGGAATTATCCAAAATTATTTCTGAAATTCATATCATTTTTAAGAAGTTTGATTTGTTACATTTGCTTTTGCTATCATATAATGCTGTGCAAGAATTATCTGCTGATGCCTATATTTTTATGAAAATAATATTGCGGGTAGGTCTTATCAACTATCCTTAAAACGAAGAGTAAAAACTTATATCCAGTGACACGATTTCCTAAAGATACCTTGGATTGTCACATTTCCTCGATCTTTCTTTGATACCAACATCACAGTCACTAGAACATGATGACCAAGACCCCCAACTACCCCAAGCACCATCTCTTGGTTTTTCATGGCCATGATAAACACACTTTCCATCCATACACCAGTACTATTAAAAAGAAAATATGCATTAATATCATAAAATTTTACAAGTATATAGAGTACTCTTTTACATTTGAGTAATCTCTCTTAGCACACTCAATGTAATCTCTAATAACTAATGAAAATAATACAATAAAATAAAAAAGTAAATTTTGAAAGTCCTCACGTTCAGGTCCAAACAATGTATTTTCAAGAAGTTGGTACAATAGCATTTAGCATTAAACCAAGGCAGTTGAAAGACAAGCATGTGAACGAACTAGACATTGTATTCTCTTGGCTAGGTAGTAAACAAAAGTCTATACTGTTTCGCATTGACAGACAGTTTCCACTTTTTAGTCGAAAAAAATATCGTGAAAAAAAAATCCACTTTACTTTCGCACATATCCAATTTAATCTAGGTCAATAGGAGTTTCTTGTTTTTACAATTGAACTATGGAATATAATCAAATGGTTCTACTGTAGCACATTATTAAAGAAGTCAATGAAAGAAAGGGAGCAAATCTACTAAGGACAAAACCTTTATCAATACGTGATAAAGCCATAAATAGAACAACGCTTATTTGGTTGTTCTCCATTTTGGTGTCGTAATGAGGTTTTAAATAACAAGCTTTGCTCATACCTGAAAGAAATTTCAAGACGTCCTTTTGGGCCGGTTTGAGTGAAATTCATTGCTAGATGTAGATCAACAACACATCAATGTCATATTCAACAAACATAAAATAAACCGGTTAAAGCGTTCTTCCAATCGCTGTCATCCCTAGCCCCACAAAAGACTAGCACCGTTCTTAGCAATGTAATGCCATTTGTAGCAAAGGTTAAACAGGAGTCTTTTGAAGTAAAATAGATGCAATGCGGTCAGATAAACAAAGAGTTGCTTTTAGTACTTAAAAAGTTGGAATATATTCAAGTGCTCAGTATCCTGATCCCATTAGTACAGAAATTCACAACCGATTTACATTGCATAACAGTAAGAGCTACTTCGATATTTTGTTATTTTACTAATTCTGTGCAGACACTTGTAATATTTTAACTATTTTTTCCAAAACAGTAAAGTTTTCTTTAAAATGTTTAAATTGTCAGGTGTAATTTCTAAGTGTTATGAATCTTCTTCTGGAAAAAAGGGGAATGCACATTAGAGAAAGCGTCTATCAATGTGTTGTTAAGCCGAACAAAGGGATAACGCTTCTGTTGTTATTCTTTTTCTTGAAGTCACCACGAAACATTTAAACACGAGCTTTGCTCATGCCTTCTAGTAATTCATGCAAGTTTGAGAGTAATGCTTTGCAAGATGTCAACCAACCCTACTTCCATGTGTATTTTTTACCTATGTATGCAGGATCGTCTTTAAAAAAAACAATAACTGGCAAGATGCTATTGTAATCCTTGTCTTCTGACAAAAAGACTAGTCCGTTCAAAACACTTCACTGGCAACCAAATTTTTTATCTTATTTTTTTATCTGATATTAAAGTAAACACAACGAAATTTGCCGCAACTTTTCCTCAAAAATCTTTTTTGTACATGTAAAAGGATAACATGGCATACACCAATGGGAAGCAATTTTTTTGCCGCGTCAGGTCATGCATGATAAAGGATGAAAAAGTTTTCCATTACCCTTCTATGTTATTTTAACAGAAAATTTGAGTCGAAAACAGAGACAGTTTTACTGATTTTATGCAACTTCGGTATTTTTTGTATTTTGAACCATTTGGCCGATGCCACTGCTGGTGGACCAGAGGTCCCCGAGGATATTCACCAGCCAAATAGTCAGACTTGTCTGACATAAAAATTTTACCTTGTGTGTGATAGAAATTTGCTGTTTTTATCAAACTTCTAACCACATTAAAATACTGAGGCTTCATTCGGGGTATGGCACTCGGTAAATGTCCTTCGTACTGGATTTGGCTTCCTATTTCGATATTTTTTGGATATGATTACTTCTTTTTAGACTACTATTGGATTATGCCTTTCCATATTATTTTATTTGACTGCTGCTGATGAGACGTTACTCCTTGAAACACGTGTACAGCATAACGAAATTAACTGTTTTTATGCTACTTCGGTATTTTTTGTGTTACTTAACACCTGTATTTATTGTTACAATGCACGGGGGTCTATCGATTAACCAAAACACGTGGGTCGGGAGTTAATCTCGATTTTGTAGTAACAAAGTAATTGTGTAAATATTTGATTAAACATCAACAAAAGCGTTTTACTTGTAAACAAATTCATTGAATTAAAGTAAATGGTAAGTCGACATTGGTTGTGCAAATTCTATCATCATTTTTACTCAGACATTTTTATGCCCCGCCCACGAATGTGGAAGGGGTATATAGTGTTACCATTGTCCGTCGTTCCGTCCGTACGTCCGTACTTCCGGTTAAGTTTTGCGTTAAGGTACATTTCTCGGAAACTGTAAGGTATAGAACAATTATGGTAGGCCAGTAGGTAGATATTTGATAGTATTACAGAGTTCACTAGGCAGTTTGACTCTTTGACCTACATTTCATGGTTGAGTGCCTCTAATTAAGTTTTATATGCAAGTCCATTTCTCAACAACTACACATTATAAGACAATGATGTTTCATCAAATTCATTGCCTTGACGAGTACTACCCAAATCATTGACAATTAGGAGGCTTTGACCTATATTTTACGCTTCAGTGACTTTGGTTAGGGTTTACGTTAAGGTCCATTTCTCAACTACTACACATTATCAGACAATGATGTTTCATCAAATTAATTGTCTTGATGAGTACTACACAAATCATTGACAATTAGGTGGCTTTGACCTATATTTTACGCTTCAGTAACTTTGGTTAAGTGTTCCGTTTAGGTCCATTTCTCAACAACTACACATTATAAGACAATGATGTTTCATCAAATTAATTGTCTTGATGAGTACTACCCAAATCACTGACAATAAGGTGGCTTTAACCTATATTTTACGCTTCAGTGACCTTGGTTAAGTTTTGCATTAAGGTCCATTTCTCAACTACTACACATTATAAGTCAATGATGTTTCATCAAATTAATTGTCTTAATGAGTACTACACAAATCATTGACAATTAGGTGGCTTTGACCTACCTTTTACGCTTCAGTGACTTTGGTTAAGTTTTGCGTCAAGGTCCATTTCTCAACAATTACACATTATAAGACAATGATGTTTCATCATATTAATTGCCTTGGTGAATACTACCCAAGTCATTCACAATTAAGTGACTTTGACCTATATTTTATGCTTCAGTGACTTTGGTTAACTTTAATATTTAAGGCTGTTTCTCAATGACTAAGTATTGTAGCATCATGATATTTCACTGTAACATTCATCTGAACTACCTGTTTCACCATGCATTGGGTATCCATGACCTACATTTTATGCTTGAATGACTTTGTTAGATTTTTGGGTTAGATCCACTTCTAAGCAACTACACACAATATTTCATCACACTTCAGTGACAGGGATTTATTTTATGTTATTTGACTTAGGTTATCTTTTGCGATAAATTTATTGGCGGGGCATCCGTGTCTTACAGACACAATCTCTAGTTTTATGTAAATCAGTAAACAAATTAAAATTTTTGTTCATTGGTCATCCGAAGAAATAAC
This sequence comes from Modiolus philippinarum, assembly GCA_002080025.1. Taxonomy (NCBI): domain Eukaryota; kingdom Metazoa; phylum Mollusca; class Bivalvia; order Mytilida; family Modiolidae; genus Modiolus; species Modiolus philippinarum. The sequence continues at coordinate 52,898 of MJUU01004972.1, read as the reverse complement.
TAACAAGCACCATATATGCAAATAAGTTATCCATCGGCAATGCATTTGGTGTCTTTTCACTGGTTGGATGGGTTGGGTAAATCATTCGTCCATCACTCCCATATGAAAGTTCTTTAAAATTTTAGTGAAATTAACATTAAGTTCTTTGAAAAATATTTTTATTTGAACTTTGATTATTTTGGTAAATATACCAAGAGTAGCGACAAAAAATTAGAAAATGGCACATATATGTTTTATTTGGGTCTTATTTATAACAATATAGCTACAGCGATTTAAGCTGCGACAGGTTTCGTTGTGTTTACTTTAGTAGTAATTTATGTCATCAATGAATCATATACATTGGCTAACGAATACCGAAGCAAGAACGAGGAAAGGGGGAATTCTAAAATCATAAATCCAAAATCACGGCAATTTAAATCCGATACGAATTGAAACAGTATGACAAAGACATAACAAATAAACAACTAGAGAGACTAAATGCCCCCGCCGCCATCATCCAAGTTTTTCCCCACGTGTTTATATTCCAGTTTTGGATAAAATATAGCTACTCTGTTTGTGTATGTAAGACACACATCATGCCCCCGAAGTTTGATATAAAACATGGACATCCGATTTCTAAGCACTTGATATAACTGTGACTTTAATACTTTGGGAGGTATTTTCCGAAATAGCAGTTCCAGAACACCCATTTTGATAAAATGGCAAAGTTCAACTACCCCTCAAAATCACAAATTTTGGCCAAAATATCTAATATGACAATATGCACATCTTTTATCCATGCCTAATCACTGTGGAAAGTAAAAAAATGTCACATTAACATTGTGGGAGGATTTATCTGGAACAGGTCCGGAACATACATTTCGATAAAATGGCCAAGTTCATCTACCCTTCAAAATCACAAATTTTGGCCAAAATCTAAACCATGACAATATGCACATCTTCAATCCATGCCAAATCACGGTGCAAAGTAAAATAAATGTAGCTTTAATCTTGCAGGAAAAGTTGTCCGGAATAAGAATTCCAGAATACACATTTCAATAAAATAGTAAAGTTCAACTACCCCTCAAAATCACAAATTTTGGCCAAAATCTTAACCATGACAATATGCACATCTTCAATCCATGCCTAATCACTGTGCAAAGTAAAGTAAATGTAGCTTGATATTGTGGGAGGAGTTATCCGGAATAAAGGGTCCAGAACACACATTTCGATAAAATGGCTCAAGTTCAACTACCCCTCAAAATCATAAATTTTGGCCAAAATCTAAATAATGACAATATGCACATCTTCATAAAAATGAACAAGAACGCCACACAACTAAAGCAATAGCAGTGTGAACCCCATAAAAACTGAGGTATCATCAGGTCCTCCGGAAGGGTAAGCATGATCCGCTCCACGCCTGGCACCCGTCACACTGCCAGTGAAAAGTTCGGTTTTGTCACAGTCGGTGTTAGTCAGTCCGGTATCAAACTCTGGATCTACCAAAAGACATCTGTTCTCATTTGTGAAATAGAAACATAGTAATAATCTGTCAAATCGTGGTGACGATCGTAAAACTTCTGTAGTGACAATTGTAACGGTGACTGAACATACCCTTGATGTATAAGTTTTTGAGACAGTAATTTCGCTCTGTTGACAAAATCGCTGTACAAACTACAGGCACGGCAATAGCGAATGAGTTATGAAATGTACACGCCATATGCCGGAGAAATGAGAATATTACTGCTTAAAACGGGAAGTTCACAATTGGAAAGCCGAAATCATCAGGCTTGTCGTAAAGATTTGTTTTCAGACGTCCAGAGTTGTCAGTGTAGAGGTTTAGGTCCAGGTATCTATGTTATACTTCTCCAGTTCAATTGAAAGAGCATTCATGAAATCACGTTATATTGCATCACAAATTGAACAGCGTATGAATTAAGTTTTATTGTCAAATCTTTTGTGGTTTTAGGGAAGTGCTACATAAGCAATGAAAGGATATGGAGTAAATGCACATGAGACAAAGTCTCTCTTAATACGTGGCAAAAACAAGCAATGGAAGAAAGGTTTTGTTGTTGTTCATGTTTATGTTACCAAAGCAAATTTCATTTTTCCTAGAGTAAACTGATTAAATGTTAAATACAGAAACGCAATAATAAAAAGGAGTACGGCTGCTCTATATACAATTGTTTGAAATAGATTCTACGAATTTTATGTATTTTCTCATATTCTCTAATAATCAACTTTAAAAGGTTTTAAAACCCAAATTGTGTAACATTTAATATTGCAAAAATAAAATACCTTTCCAGAATTGCAAGGTGTCCCATTTAATGGCCTTCCTCTTTTGGTTTTACACAACCTTTGATTGTTCTTTGCAGCGCACCATAGTGTTTCACAGAGGTCTCCGTAGTACTGAAAAAATATTTTGTCAATTGCAATACTTTTCTTTTAAATAAGATATTTCATTCTTAGAAAAACACGTCTATGCAAATTATACCACTGCATTATCCTTAATACATGCAATGTGTGTATTATAATGATCACAAAATATAGCAATGATAAAATTATATGTAAAAATTGTATGAATTGACTTTTAGGTAATATTTTACTATTTATATCAAATTATTTAGATGATATAAATGCGAATTTCATCAATTGTGAGATTTCTATTCCGAGGCTAAAAACAAAGGCAGTGAGACTCTTAGGTTTGTTTTGGACTTATACTTAAATATACTATATTGTTGAATGCCGCAATAAACCAATGACTGAAGCCTTTTCCACTTAGCCATAAATCACTTTCAGATTAACCAAACTGATTCATTACCTGGATTCTAAATGAATGTTGATGTGAAGTAAAAAAAATTACCGAATCACTCTGTTGAATTTTATTTTTATTCTTTGTTACTTCCACAAATATTGATCGAGTAAAAGGTCTATTCTCACATCATCTCTGTCATTTTTGCAGCGATTTTTTATTCAGTGTCTCCGAAGATTTCGTGTGTCGCTTCCCAGTTGTTCTATAATTATCCTTTTTCTAAATCTAAATAAATGTCGATGTTTTTTAATAAGCTCACTTTAATTACGACAATTGTTACTGCAAGAAAGTATTGGACAAGTGCTGAATTATCTGATAAACCGAAAAAAATATAATATTTCATAATATTTAATCTGAAAACAAATGATTAATGAAAGGAAGATAAACAGGAAACACTTAAAATGGCCCAACATTACAATCACATGCCACAATCAACCAGGGAACTGCACAAGAAAAACAATAAAATGACAAAAGACAAACATAGATAACGATAGGAACTCGGGATAGCCGAACTTGGTACCGGCAATGGCAACAGCCAGCAGTAGGGTTAAACCGGTTTATGGGTACCCAAACCTCCCCTTTCTCTATCCCGTTTTCCTATAGTATAATAAATATACAAATAAAACCCAATATAGGTAGACCACTAACTCTAAGACCACAATCTTGAAAAGGAAAGAATAGANAAAACGTAATTTAGAAAGATGGGTCGAGGAGTGCTCGCCGCTAAACTGCCGGCTAGCTCAAGGATGCATTTCTTGCAAATTTCATAACATAATGGTAGATAACATAGATAACAAAATACCGAAGTTACTGTCAATTTATTTTCTGAATATGCGCATTTCGACAACTTACGTCTCATCAGTGCAGATCAAACCAATACATTCGGAAGTCCATGAACCGAAAAACATGTTAAAGCTGATAGAGAACAAATAACCAAAAGGATCTAAATAGAAAAGCCAAAATATAGCTAAGGACAGAGCTATGCATTAGGGAGATACTCCTTAGTTTTAAACAAAATTTTGCAAAATTTAGATATTGCAAGTTTCAATACAATCGGTTTTCGGGTCAACACCGAAGGACCGACTACTGGCTTGGTGAATACCCTCGGAGACTAACGGTCCACCAGCAGAGGCATCGGCCCAGTGGTAATAAATAACAAAATACGGAAGTAACTGTCAATTTATTTTCTGGATATGCGCATTTCAACAACTTATGTCTCATCAGTGCAGATCAAACCAAAACATTTAGAAGTCAATTAACCAAAAAACACGTTAAAGCTGCGAGAAAACAAATAACCAAAGGATCTAAATAGAAAAGCCAAAATACAGCTAAGGACAGAGCAAAGCAAGAGGGAGATACACAAAATTCTGCAAAATTTAGAGTGTTTTTCAAATAAGGTTAAAACCTGTATATACAAAAATGTAAGCGTAATTACTGACGTATTTAAAATATCTTACTGCTTTACACGACACATGATGTTCTCCAAATTCAAATCTGCATTGATCATCCAATGAAAATCCCCGACCTAAAGGATTTGTTACTCCTTTCATGGGATCTTTAAATGGATTGTCATTCAAGCAAGTGAGATATCTACAATGCAAAAAAAAACAAAACAAATGAAATAAATTCGCAAACGAATACCGAGGCAAGAACGAGGAAAGGGGAAATTCTAATATCATAAATCCAAAATCACGGCAATTCACAGCAACACAAATGAGACAGTATGACAAAGACAAAACAAATAAACAAAAATGAACAAGAACGCCACACTACTAAAGCACTAGTCAGTGGGAACCCTATAAAAACTGAGGTATCATCAGGTGCTCCGGAAGGGTAAGCATAATCTGCTCCACGCGTGGCACCCGTTACACTGCCAGTGAAAAGTCCGGTTTTGTCACAGTCGGTGATAGTCAGTCCGGCAGCAAGCTCTGGATCTACCCAAAGATATCTGTTCTCATTTATGAAACAGAAACATTGTAATGGTCTGTCAAATCGTGATGACGACAGCAAAACTTCTGTAGTGACAATTGCAACAGTGACTGAACATACCCTTGATGGATAAGTTTTTGAGACAGTAATTTCGCTCTGTTGACAAAATCGCTGTACAAACTACAGGCACGCCAATAGCGAATGAGTTGTGAAATGTACACGCCGTATGCCGGAGAGGTGGGAATATTACTGCTAAAAAACGGGAAGTTCACTATTGGAAAGTCGAATTCATCACGCTTGTCGTAAAGTTTTGTTTTCAGACTCCAGATTTGGCAATGTAGAGGTTTAGGTCCAGGTGTGATGCTGATGATGGTGTATCAGTGGTCTCTTTAATTTCGAGTTCATTTGGGTATATAAGATGAAGGCTATCCTTAAATTGAGGATTGTTCAATTAAAGAACATCATCTATATAACGGAAACTGAAATCAAAGGTTTTGGCTAGCTTATTGTCTTTTTTCTGAACTAGCCCTTGTATGAATCTGGCTTCGTACGAATTAAGAAACAAATCTCATCAAAGTGGCGCACAATTAGTCCCCATAGGAATCCCTATTGTCTGCTGGAAAACTTGTCCTCAAAATTCTACAAATATGTTATCAGTCAAGAATTCCGGCATTGCAATGACATCCTCCACTGTATACTTTTTGTGTGAATCAGTGTGATATTTAACAAAAAAGGCCCCATCTTTACCTCATTTTATCTCATGCAAAGTATTTAATATACAAAAAATACCCAAGTTGCATAAAAACAGTAAATTTCATTATGCTGAACACGTGTTTCGAGGAGTAATGTTTGTGAGTACTAGTATTTCTTATGCAGACGGATTTTTTTTAGGACATTGCAATTTCCTATTATTGAAAAAATATAATGCTCCTTTTTTATGGTTGAATTTCAAGAAAATGAATTTATTAATAAATTTGATCTTTGTAAACAAGTTTTGCCCTTATACAAAATGCATTCGCATCTTAATAGAAAAAAAGAAGTGAAACCATTACTATCAAGTCATATGGTCTCATTCAAGAAATGTAATTGCACAGAACGAATATGACATGTGAGCAATAATAGCTACAGGCCGTTATAAATGAACATTTTTCATCAAATATAGACACCAGTTGCTTTGGTTCGATTTAAATTACATGATTTTTAGATTGAAAACAGAGACAACAAATATTTTATTTGTATAACCTTTAGGAGACGTTCAATTTTGACTTTTCAGGACATATAAAAGGTACTTGGAAGTCGTATTTAATTTCGAATGTTTGAAAAGTTAAGACGCGACAAACAAAAACTGGAACGCCTTATACACAAACACCCTGTTTTGGCGTGAATTGATTAGATTGTGATCTCGTTTTTTGCCCTGTCGGATTTTGATTCATGTATTCTTCTGCTTTGTTCCTCCGGTATTCTACCGTTGTTTCATTGTGAGATCTCAAGGTGATATGACGATACTTTCATACAGTATGTCAAATAAATATCGAGGAAGTGCATCACACATCGTGTGAAAATATTAATATGCAAAAAGCAACCATTGAAGACATTATAAAATACATACGGTAGAAGCTGGTTGATTCTTTGATTACTACATCTTGACCACCAGTAATGTTGTAATGTTGACTGAACCATAGAAGCCATCATGCTGTACATGAATTCACGGCCATGACAGTCGTTACCATGACCATCGTGATAAACACCTATACTAATACAATATTTATACATAAAAGTGGCAAAATGGTTAAATCTTTACTTAAAAGAATTGTGCAAACAGATTCACGTATGATTTTGTTGAAAAATTGTAGCAACATCGTTGCTTGACTAAGAATTCAAAAATACACTTTGAAGACCAACTGACCGATTTACATAAATACTATCAATGTCTTACATCTTTCGATATAGCCTGATTAATACCGAACCTTTAAATAATGTTCAACGTCTGAATATGTCTTGTATACTGTCAACGAGTGTTTACAATTTTCGAAGTCAAAGATTTATGCGTTTACATCAATCGGCATCAATTAAATATTACGTTTATATCAAAGTGCTTCATAAGTTGTTAATATATGAGAAGTAAATATTTGAAAATAATTACTTACACGTGAGCTATTTCATGAGCAATAATAAAAGCAGATGTAAATCCTTCATCTTTAATTACTGCACAGCTTCGCGCAGGGTTACACATTCCTGTTATTGGTGCATAGCCTAAAATTATAGAACATGTCAACATTCTGCTGATGCGACTTTTTACATAAGGGTTGTAAATTAAGATTTTAAATTAGTTTTGCATATAATGTCATTTTACTTCATGAAAAATTCCCGATTTAGTTCTCTAATTTTAGTCTCATTATCATTGTTTGTGCAAATAGCGATAAGTTGTAATTCATATATTTTCAAAGCTTCAAAAAAGATTAAACAACAAAAGGATATGGAGTAAATGCACGTGAAATAAAGTCTCTGCAAACACATGGTAGAACCAAGCGATGGAAAATGCTTTTATTGTTGTTCTTCATCTTCAAGTCACCATGAGGCCTTCAAGAGTGGGCTGAACCAATTAAGTACAAGACAACCCCTTGCACTGGTTTGAGCAAAATTCATCACTGAATGTCAAGCAAAGCTACTCCCATGTTTTTTTATCCCATGGATGCGGGATCGTCAACAAATACAAATAAACACAAATACACAAAGTGATCCTATAATCTCTGTCATTCGTTACCCAACAAAACAACTAATAGAAGGTAAGCATAATACAAAAATACCGAAGTTGCAGAATAAACAGTAAATTTCTTTATGCTGTACACATGTTTCAAGAAGTAACTCTTATCAGTAGTATTACAATCGAAAAATATGGAAAGCCAATTTCCAAAAGTAGTCAAAAGAAGTACTCATCACTAAAATCATAGAAATAGGAGACCAAATCCAGTACCAAGGACATCCGCCGAGTGCAATACACGGAATGATGCCTCAGTATTTTAAGGAGGTTAAAATTGTGAGTAAATTTGTTATAAATGCAAAGTAAATTTTTTCATGTCAGACAAGTCTGACTATTGGTCTGGTGAATACTTTCGGGTACTTCTGGTCAACCAGCAATGGCACCGGCCGAATGATATCAAAATACAAAAATACCGGAGTTGCATAATAAACAGTAAAATTTCGTAATGTTGTACATGTGTTTCAAGGAGTAACCTCTCATCAGCGTCATTAGAATCAAATAAAATGGAAAGCCATAATCCAAAAGCAGTCATCACCAAAAATATCAAAATAGGAGGCCAAGTCTAGTACCATGGACATACACCGTGTGCAATACACGGAATGAATCCTCATTACTTATAAGGGGTTAGAATTTTTTTTTATAAAAACAGTAAATTTCTATTAAACGCAAGGTTTTTTTTCATGTCAGACAAGTCCGACTATCGGACTGCTGAATACCCTCGGGGACATACATATGAACAACCTCAGGGCACTCATCGAGTCAATAGTAAGAAAACTTGGGAAATAAAATATTGAGATGCGGGCGATCAGAATAAATTTTTAAACAGCAAAAAATATAATTCCAAAATTTGAAAGTGTCATAGAGCATCAAATGAAAAATTATCTCATGATCAGGTACTGAAATGTATAGAGAGCATACACCACTCGCACGGGTATTTTTTTTACGGATACGTCACTGCCGGAAAACTTTATTATCCTTTGAAAATAAGTTATCATCTACGATTCTCCTATTGCGAGCAAAGTTAATGGTTAACAACCTCTAAGAGGTATTTGCTATATCTGGTTGAAAAAAATAACATTTTATAAAAATTTTAATGTTTCTTTTATTTATTTAGAATGAATCTAAAACTAAATAACCGTGGATTGACGGAATCAGGTAACTGTTTTACACAGGCAGGAATGATACTGGTATTACAAAGTACATAATTTATTTATCAGTTCTTACACAAGTATTCTACAATGGTTTTTCGACATTGCCTTCTTTACAGATTACAAGATACAGTGTAATTGAAAGGAAGGTTCCAACAAATAATACGTTATTTTGTCAAAATAATTGTAGGATCAAAACAACGAAATTTTCTTCATTACGCTAATTACAATTTTTTAATTGGTTATATCTTAGGGTAAGAAATGACATTAATCAATCAGCTATCTGACACATTTTTCAAAAAATTTCTTTTATTCACTTAGAGTGTGACGGGTGCTGTTAACAGAGCAGGACATGCTTACAATTTCAGAGCACCTGATGTTACTCTCAGTATCATAGGAGTTCATACTGTGGGTGCCTTGGTTTTGAATATTGTGTTTTTTGTTTCTGTGCTTTGTGGCTGTCTGG
>MJUU01004972.1:24746-35901 GCA_002080025.1 Modiolus philippinarum | reverse complement strand
TTTCATGTCCTATTTTAGGAAATAGCAAAAATCATTGTAATTCAATACTGGAAATGACCTTTGGCCTCTAATATAAAGAAACAATTCGCAAGTCATTTCCATTACCTCGTGCCAATAGATTTTGCCGTTACTTTTAAAACCATGTAATAACTGTGTGCTGTTGAAAACACATAATATCATTTATTACAATATTAGGTCAGTATATTACCTGCGGGTCCAATATTTTGTCTTGTTAGCATAACTGCAACATCATGACTTCCCCGGGCATACTTTGGATGTCGACTCATCCATGCACAGAATTTATCCACTGTAAGTCTTGCATCATTTTTGGAAATCACAAGGTTTGACTAAAATTAAATTCAGTTTTTTTCAGTTCAACCAAAATAAGATCTTCATATAGTAAGGCAAAAAGAAATAGTAAAATGAGAGAATAGTGTTGTGCTATATTTGAAAGAAAACGTGCGAGATTACAGTTATATTTAGATTTTTTCTGCATTTCGATGTCTTTATAAAATAAAAGAATATAAATTAACAATTCTTTAACTTACAGTTTACCCAAGTCTATATGTCTTATTGTGGCATAAAGATGCTTGCCAATTGTTTGAATGTTATTCAACAGCTAAAAGCCAGTTACCCTTAAAAAACAATATTGTTTCATATCGGTTTTCCAAGCATATTAACGAGACAAAATCCCAATCTATAAAACTAAACATCTTTTGTATCGGTGTTTCACAAATTGGTCATTATCCACGCGACATCGATCTATTTTGCTTTTCACGATGCAGAACACATCGAAACAGAAATATTCATCGTCTCATTACTTTGGTTGCTCTATATATTGAATTTGAATCTGTGTTCTATGTTAAAATTTGCTAGCTTTTGAATAACTTTTCCAAAGCTACTAGTTCAACCTCCTATTTCGTGCATCTGTGTTTTATTTCTACGTTTGGATGAATTATTTCTGATTTATGCGGGGTGGTAACCTTTTTTTTTATAAAAGCTGTATAAAGAGAACTTCAATGAAGCTTTTTTCAGTCATAAATATGAGGAAGACTTTTTTGCCAAATGCATACTCTAGGGATATTTTTAGATGCATGCAGAAAAAACAAAGCCATCCCAAATTTGTAAAACAAAAATGTCTGTGGCACAGGCACTAATTGATTTTTGTGGAAATTGTAATGAAATTGGATTGATGTGTCTTGTGAGTTGGAATTTTTTGCGATTTATTTACGTATGATTGCCAATAAATTATGAAAGTATATGAATATCTATTTCTACAATGATATGTCAAGTTTAAACCGGTTTTGACCCGTTAGATAAATTTTCTTTCTCTAATTTCTATCCAGTTTTCACACTTCCTGAACGGTGTGGAAACATTTGTTCTCCTCTCTAGAGAGGAGAACAAGTTTCGTGACATTTCCCGCCAAATTTATTCGGAATATAATCCTCTGTGTTTTTCGTCTAGTCATCAGAGAGACAGTTTCCACAACTTAAACACGTTAATTATGAAATTTCTCACATCTCGTTAAATAAATTTTCAAATGTTTAAAAGCTCGGCAAGCCTCGCTTTCAAACATTTGCAAAATTTATTTAACTCGATGTGAGAAATTTCATAATCAACTAGTTCTTGTTGTGGAAACTATATTTATTCAACGTATGTTGAATAAAGCCCCGTGCTATTTCCCGCCAAATCTATTCGGAATACAATTCTCAGTGTTTATCATTGATCATTAGAGAAAAAGATTACACCACTTTATCCCGTTTTTTACCATATTTTATCCAATCTCGATAGTTAAATTTAAAAATTTTAAAATGCTCGGCAAGCCTCGCAATTAAAATTTTAAAATTTAACTATCTCTAGTGGATAAAATATGGTAATGAACGGGATCTTGTNAACTTGGATTCTATTGGCTGATTAACCACCTGCTAAATAACCATGTCCGCCATACACAACAAGAAAATCAATAATCGTGATAATGTAGTGTTTCACATTAACAAACATGCAGTAAGCATAGAAAAATGATTTACAGAAAGCAGTGTTTTTTTTTATTTCCGCTTAACAGTTAAAACAAACTTAATTGGAAAAATTTAACAGAACAGAAAACACCAAATGGTCCAAAAACAGTCAACAACTGATTTATTTCACCAAAAACATTTAACAACTAACTAAAAATGCCCGAACATTAACAGACAAGATCTTACTCCCAATAGAAAATTTAAGATGAAAATGATCGAGTTCAGATGAGGCGGACAGGGTAAAGGGAGACCCGGAGGAATGGGTGTGAGAAATGAGAGAAAGGGCGGGAGAAGATGGACAAGACTGAAGTGAATAAGGAGAAAAGCAAGTGAAAGGAAGAGTGGCTTGGAGAAAGGAGAGAGGGAATGGGAGGAAGGAGAGAGGAGCAGAGGGGCGAAGTACAAATCGTCTTTCTGGTGAATCAGGTTTCTCGGAACTTTTTTTCTTATGTGAAAACNGGGGGGGGGGGGGGCTGCACTCCTCTTAAATCGAAAAAAAATAATTCTGAATTTTCGACGGAATTGGGTTCCATTTTTTTTTTTCGCAAGTGACCCCGCTAGGCAATTTTTGGCTATTTTTTTCACAAGTGACCCCGCTAGGCAATTTTTGGCTAAAATGACCCCAAACGTCATTGATACTTATTACCATCACTTGACGTCCGTCGTCAAGGTTGCTTTGTCAGGCTCTTTTAATCATCTCACTCGTGAATCATCTGCTCTGCCCTTTCAGTGAAGCAAATTAAGCTAAACTTTACAGGAATGATGTCTGGGAGGTCTTTTACAAAAAATTGCCCATTTCATTCAAATCAGGTAAAGAAACATGACCACCGGTGCGGAACATAGTTGAATATTGGACACTATGGGAAAACTTATTTAATAATCGCCTCTGAAAACGCAGAGGAAAATTCAACCTTACTTTACGGGAATGATGGCGGTACTTCACAAAAATTTGGTCATTTCATTCCGACTAAAACATGGCCTCCAGTGCGGAACTTAGTTTCACATTAGACTTTAATATGAAATTCCATATTGCACTTTACAGGAATAGTGTATGCAAGGTCCTTTACAACGTTTGCTCATTCCCCATTTCGTTTCGACCCGACAAAAAACATGGTCGTCAGCGCGGAACTTAGCTTTAACATTGGATCCTATGGGCAAATCATATTTTCTTTTTCTCCTCTGAAACCACTGAAGCAAATTCAACCAAACTTAACTGATATAATGTATGAAAGGTCCTTTACAAAGATTGCTCATTCAGTTCCGATCCAACAAAAAAAAAACAACAAAAAAACAAAAAACAAAAAACAAAAACAAAAAACAAAACATGGCCGCCAGCGCGAAACTAAGTTTAACATTGGAACGTATGGGAAAAATCACATTTTCATCTACTCTTCTGAAACCACTGAACCAAATTCAACCGCAAAATTTTACAGGAATGAGATATGGAAGGTCCTTACAAAGATTGCTCATTTTGTTTGTTCTGACAAAAACACATTGACGCCAGCGTTGAACTAAGGTTAAACATTTGATCCTACGGGAAAAAATCCCATTTTCATATCTTCCCATCTGAAACCACTGAACCAAATTCAACCAAGCTTTACAGGAATGATGTTTGGAGGGTCCTTTACCAAGATTGCTCATTTCGTTCAAATCCGACAAAAACATGGCCACCAACGCAAAACTTATATTTAACATTGGACCCTGTGGGCAAAATTACAATATCATCATCCCCTCTGAAACACCTGAAACAAATTCAACAAAACTTTACAGGAATGAGGTATGGAAGATCCTTTACAAATATTGCTCATTTTGTTTGATCCTACAAAAAACATGTTCGCCATCGTTGAACTTAGGTTTAACATTGGACCCCATGTGAAGAATCACATTTTCGTTTTCTCTTCTGATTGTTAAAAAATGGATAACAGGAAACATCTACAATGGCTGAAAATTATAATTACATGCAACAATTTGCTAGGGAACTACACAAGAAAAACACGTATAAGACAAAAGACAAACGTAGACAACGCAATACAGGTAGACTACTAACTCCATGACCACAATCTTGAAAGGAGAGAAAAAGACAATACGTAATTTTGAAAGATGGGTCAAGGGGTGCTCGTTGCTAAACTGTCGGCTAGCTCAAGGTGCCTAGTCTGCTGGTAAAACACTGTCCATGCCAACAAATTGCTGGTATTCTGTGATCAAAGACTCGAATTACGGCGCATTTTCTGCATCATTACAAATAAATTTACATGACAATAAATATAAGAAAGTTTGAAACAATTTATCCAAGATCTATTAATTAACCACTGACGGCTGTAATATAACTCTGACCATTGTAAACTCCTAATTGGCGTGACGCTTTGCATGAAATCGTAGAATGCCCATTTTCCCCATAAATTTGTCGGCATGGCACTGTTGAGCCCTTAAGTGTAATCCTTACCTTAAATGTAATCCAATTACACTTACGGTTAAGGACCAACCTTTAATGTAATCCCGGTTACATTTACGGTTGCAGGACCTCCCTTAATTGTAACCGATTACAATAAAGGAAGATGGTGTACATATGCCTACAGTACCTATCGTAATTGTAATCCCTCGAAATTAGTTTACAATTTGCAGCACACATAAGATAAGAAAACATGTTCGCAATAGCTTGATAATGAGTCATATTTGTTTTAAGTAGCCATCGTTACCATGGGAAAAAGGGCGGAGAAAAGGTGCTTAGAATTACTATCGGAAATCTGGAATTATTGGCAAGTGACTGTACAGTTGGAATTTTAAAATACCAGAAATCACGAAAATAACTGGGTATTGGAAGTTCATGTTAATCGTGCCGATTTGTCAATTAATAATACTAAAAAGTGTACTCAAATGTTTACTGAATTGTTCTTTATAGAACTCTTAACCGAGATGAAAAAATAAACATTGGTGAATTGTTATTTACAGAGCCCTTAACCGAGATGAAAAATAAACATCGGTGATCACTGGTACGGTATGAACAGAACAGAATTTGTATAGACTGTGTATATCAAAATAAAGAAAGACATAACCAGTGATTCTTTTCAGTAAAAAACAAAGTCAATAGCGCTTCCCCATAGTTTTTCATGTTTGTCTCTTGTTTCGTTTTTGTGTTGAGATGGGTTGCGTACTTGGTAAAATTTGGTTTGTGTTTTTTGTTCATTGCAAATTTTATTATCATCACAGCGTACCAGCAGATATTGCGGAGGGAAAGCATATATGCTTAGGGGGAAGTTTTTGACAATTTTTGCATGTTTGTCTGGAGAAAAGATAAGTTTGCACATTACGTTAGACTCTACTAAATGACCAATCAGCTGCTGGCATAGTCAAAATTAGTACTTATATAAACAAAGCCATGCTACTTTCGCTTTGGATATAACTGTCAATATTGACAATATCCGAGTTCTTAAACGCTTTTGTGATCACGAAACACTTCCGGATTGACAAGCATTTTGAATCAGCCAGCCTCATTGCATGGGAAAAATACTGAAGCCTCATCAATAAACATAAGTAGATGATATAAATCGGAGAATGGTTTTTATGAAATAAAAACGATACGCTAGGCTATGGAATAGCCTTGGATAGAAAATTGCGTGTTTAATTGAAAAGGGTGTGGTGGCTCATGATGTATTTGTATACTCAAATAAATACTTGAAGTAAGCCTTTCTTGGTACTTTTTTGTAAATTCTTCTATTGGTGTGCGCATGTGACAAAAGAGATGAAGAATACCCTATATAGTCACTAAATCAAAAGAAATGAAAGTAATATTTCTCCAATTACTGAATACCATATGCCTTCTTCAAACTGAGTGAAAAATCATCAATAATATCATCATGATAATGAAATTACGGAAGCGTACAATTTATTTTAATTTAACGTAAAACGTTTTTAACTAATGCGAAAAATGTCTTTATAAAGCAACAACTTGTCATAAATAGCACGATTTGTTGCCTTATAAGAAGACAAGGTTGTTTTATTTAACACGATTTATCCCCCTATAAGGAGATAAGATTATTTTATTTAAGAAAATTAGTGCTTTATAAGGTATCTAAATAAGACAAGTCGAGTCCACTATACGCTTCCGTATGAAATAAAGTCTATTGATGCAAATGTAAAACACGAGGGGACTTTATAAACATAAAGTGACTTTATAAACATAAGTAGATGATATAAATCGATTCAGTCACTGATTCGATCAAACTTCTCATTTTGCGACCTTTTGAAGCGGTTTTTGTATATTATTGATTATTGCACAATACCTTATCTTTATTTTTAAATTTATACATTAGCGTTCTTATTCTTTTTATCATACCTATATTTATAAATCTGGCTAAGCGATTTTTAACTTCTGGTTTTAAATTTAAACATTACTGTCCTTATTCTTTTCATCATATCTATATTTATAAATCTAGATAAGCGATATTGCAATACCAATCCCATCATCCTCTACAAACCTGTTCCCAGTACCACCTATGGTAAATGTTTATAATACGTTTCAACCTCCACAAGGAAACAGAAAAATTAAACCCCGCCCCGTTTTATCAGGACGAAACTGGACGCCATTTTGATTTTCGATAATATGAAATTCCTATTGGTCAATAGTCTTCTGGGCATGCGTTCTCCTCACTACGCAAGCGTACTCCTCACTTTCCCCCAAGAACTATCTATATAGCTTGGCTATTCCATAGCCTAGCTAATAAACACATCGACATTAAGCATAGTTTACTTCTACGTAATGTAACAGTAATTTCAGCCTGAAAATTAAAATACGAAAAACATCTATATTTGGAATAACATGTAAATTATATGAAATGTTTTATCTGCGTTCATTTCTAAAGGTTTCCGCTCAGTGTATTTCGAAAACGTCATTTTGCTGGTACAATCTTTATACAACTTGAAAAATCAATAAATCACTCGGTTGTGTATTGTTCATGTTACGCTGTCAGTTGGTATAGTGTTTATTTTTAGAATCGTGTAGTTAAATGTAGGTCATTTTGCAATTATCGTTTTCGTAGTTTAATGCAAACTGTGGTTAGCATAACCGCACAAAAATGTTATCATGCATTGATCCAACTAACACGATTATTTAGATAGTGTCGAAAATGGTTGAACGGTGCGGCTGACGCCTTACCGTTCAACGATTTTCGACACTATCTTAATAATAATGTTCGTTAGTTCAATGCATGATAACTTATAGTGGCACGTGCGTACAAAAAATCAAATAACTCTGGATTTAATAAAGATACATTTTCAAAAACCTAGAATATTGTGTTTAAAAACATAAGCTTTCATATGTCACCTCCTTTGTGCAAATAGGACTACTCTTTCATGTCCTTAGTGCACTTTCATGGTTCTTAGTGCACTAAAGAGGTCCTTTGTTGTGTTTCTACGGACCCTTATTGTTTTATGTGTTTTGTTTGACTTACAATTACACATGGATTACTGAAGAACATTAGGAAAATTACTGAAAACAATATGTTTTTACTACTTATGCCCCCCGGTAGAAGTTAAGAAACATTTAGTACATTGCACAATAGTTATTTTGATTCTGTATTACGTAATAAATTTTGATATCAATTGAAAAATTAAATCAAAACAAATAATGACTGTAATTGGATTCAAACACAGAAGTCACCGAAATGATCCCTCCAATCATTATCCAAGCATTATTAAGAGAACAATTTTCACCCCTTTTCAAAAATAGTGAATAAAAAGATTAAGGTAAATGCACATGAGACAAAGTCTCTACAAAAATATGGTAAAAAACAAGCAAAGGAACAACGCTTTTATTGTTGTTCTTCATCGTGAAGTCACTATGAGGCCTTCAACAATGAGCTTTGCTCATACCTCATAGTAAGTTCAAGACGGCCCCTAGCACCGGTTTAAGCGGAATTCTTTGCTAATTGTCGAGCAATGCTACATCCATGTCTTCATTGGTCATGGTGCGGGATTGTCAACAAACATCAATTAAACTCGCAAAGCGCTCTAACAATCACTGTCATCCTTTGCCAGACAAAAGCACTAGTGTCTTAAGCTAGGGGACGATAACAGCATATAGACAAACACAGGGCACTCATCAAGTCGAATGTAAGAAAACTTGGGGTAATAAAATAGTGACATGTGGGCACTTACAACAGGTGGTCTGGATTACATTTGAAATTACAAAAATAAATGCAAAATTTCAAAGTATGAATAGTATATCCATATGAGAAATTCTCTCATGCACAAGTACACCATAACTGAAAAATATAGAGAGCATACATCTCTCGACGGGAAATCTTTTTACATAAAAATTATAAACATTTATAATTAACTTATTGTGTTTCTGGCTACTCAGTGTTATCAATTTGATTACATTAGGAAAAATGATATTTGATTAATACAGTAGAATATTCAAAGAAATGGATTAATTACATCATAAAATATTTAAAAGATACTTTAAGTAACATCCTTAATCACTGATATATAAAATTTAATATATATGTTAGCGGCAATAGGTGAAATTAGGCATTAAGCTGTCCAGTCATTAGACCTAAAACCTAAAATAACTTTGGCATTAAGCTTAATGCCTAGGATTTAGGTCTAATGCCTGATTTTTGTTCAAGAGAATTATTCTTATTGCCTGACCAAATAATTTACAATGTTGTCAAGAATTATTGTTGAAGTGAAAGCGAAATGATATACACTAGTCACTTGGTTGATGTAAAAATGAGGAATGAAATCAAACGGACAACAGGAAACAACTACAATGGCTGAAATTTATAATTACATGTCACAACCTGCTAAGGAACTACACAGGAAAAAAACAAATAAGACAAAAGACAAACGTAAACAGCGATAAGAACTCGGAACAGCCGGACTTTGTCACAGCACTAGCAAAGCCAGCGGTAGGATTAAACCGACTTATGGGTACTCAAACTTCCCCTTTATCTGTCCCGTTTCCCTATAGTATAGTAAACATACGAATAAAACCCAAAACAGGTAGACTACTAACTCCATGACCACAATCTCGAAAGGAGAAAATATGACAATACGTAATTTTGAAAGATGGGTCAAGGGGTGCTCGCCGCTAATCTGCCGGCTAGCTAAAGGAGCCTAGTCTGGTGGTAAAACACTGTCGCACAACGGAAGAAAAATCAAACTCAAAACTTCCCGTAGGATTTAGTCAAGAATCATCATTTATTTCAGTAGACATCGGCAGTATCAGTTAGAGGCCAGTATGTATGCAAAATTTTCAGGTCACTAGATCTCAAAGCTAATTTAACGGATGCAAGCAGAGTATCTTGTCAATATCCCCTATTACGCAAAGAATGTAAGTTACGTCCCAGCTTTCCTGGATTTTTAATTAGCTTCTGGCATTTTTTTAACAACATTACCTTAAAAACGGGGATTAGAAATGCCCTTAGTAATAAGTTGTTTGCGAGTAACGCCATATTTAGATATTAAAAATTTCATATCTGTTATAAAACTTCTTAAAGGTATTTAACAACTTATGAAATCTGTAACCCTGTTGTAAAATTTTTTCTGTGATAGTAAGGTTACGTTCATTAAAATCGTCAAGAGTAGAACAAACACGTGCGAATCGTTGAGAAATGTACACCCCGTATGATGGAGCTTGAGGAACGTCGTCGTCAAGAAAAAGGAAGTTAGTTATAGTGAAATCAAAATCATCCCACTTATCATATATTTTAGTTATTATTTTGCCAGCGTCAATAATGATACTTAGATCTAGAAAAGGGCAGTATTTGGAATCATTGTTAGCTTTATTTAATTTCAGCTCTTGTTGGTAAATCATGTTTACAAAATCTAAAAACTGGGGATTGTCAATAGTAAGGATATCGTCAATATACTTGCTGTTATTACTGAAAATAGAAATAAGATTATCACTGTTTTGTATGGTTCCGTTTTGAAGTTTTTTTCGTAACATAACAGAAAAAGATCTGCAAAGCTGTTTTTATTTTTTAATTTTTCATTGAGATTTGTTTCTTACAACTGTTTTCTTTTCTTTGGAAGAATTTGATGGAATTGAAAGGTTGATAACCCAGATGAAAATTATAAGGTTTATGTGTATCTGGAAGAGTTATGTGATGTTCCGACCCACATCTAAGAATTCAAGAACTCGAAATAAAATTTGTTTTGAAATCCGCGAAAAAAAAGACGGCGCAAAATATTTCCGGTTTACAGTAATACAATATTGAATGCAAATTTGCATGAAAAACTGTAGAAATAATTTAAGATGCCAGTAATTGCATGCTATGACATCGCCTTCTAACTGCAGACTGCAGCTTAGGATTTCAATAATTGTTACCAAGTATAGGAAATCGCATGGCACTTATACAATTTAAACCCACTTAGCATTTGAAATCAGAATTTTCTATCTATGGACGATGTTGACTGTAATATTCCAATTACCGTAGCAGAGGCGTCTAATATCCTAATATGGATCAGTTATCCTTAACTGGTGGTCAAGGGTTCAGTGACTTTATTGCAAGAGCTCAGTTGCCTACCGGAAGGCTCTTGAACAAAGGAATTCGACCCTTAACCTAAATTCGTCACAGCAGATCTTTCCCTTATAACAACATAAGTTAACTTTAACTCCTTTGGATATAGTTTGGATTCCACTTCATTAACTGAACTTACATATTCAAAATCGCGTGTGTCTTATAAAAACAGGACTTACTCTAGCCGTGAACCTGTTTTTATTTTGGTCAAATGTTTCTTCTCTGTGTCATACTTTTGTAAATGGTGAATGAAAGGATATAGAGTAAATGCACACGAGACGAAGTCTCTGCAAATACATGGTAAAAACAAGCAAAGGCACAACGCTTTTAATGCTGTTCTTTATCTTGAAAGTCTTTTTTTCTTTGTGTTTCAATTTTGTCGCTGTCTTAAGACTATTATTATTTACTAACAGTTAGGGTCTCGTTTACTTCAGGGAGAGTATCTAGACCTGACAATAAGTGGAAATGATCTAAATTGTATTTTTACTTATAAATTATTCTTAAAATGTACGTTGTTATTCAAAAATCAATTAATCCTTAAATGATGTATTTTTCTATATTATAGAAATTTGCTCTAAAAATATATTTGTTTTAATTGCCAAAAAATATAGAATGAA
>MJUU01004972.1:5878-22633 GCA_002080025.1 Modiolus philippinarum | reverse complement strand
CAACATTGAAAAATATCTTTCAACATATTCTTAAATAAATTCTTTTAATTGTGAAAACGTATGCACTTAATAAATCTGCTATAAAACTAGAAAGTATTAAAACAGACAAACTTTTCGTGAGTTAAAATCAGATGGAATAAAATATTGTTCTGCAAAATGTGTTTATATAATATTTTCAACCATATGCTGTGCATATTCAGATGAGAACTTCGGCGAAGCTGATAAAACTAGAATCTCAGTTGTTCCAAGAACAATTGAGAGGTCGGTCCAATTAATTCAAGCCACCTATATATTGATATGAGGCCTTTGCGTTGAACATACATGTGTAGGTGATATGAGTTATTGCTAAAAAAACTTTGAACTTTGACACGAGACATTGCTATTGGATGTATTGAAAAACAGTAATAGATAGCAGATAAAAATGCTGGAGAAAATGTGTGTCATGTTACGATCTACATTTATAGCAAAGGAAAAGGTGATTGAACCTACAGTTTGGAACCTATGGACCAAAAACTGATTTTCGACAATCGATTTCCGGTTTTCTTTTGCTTGTCGCTTGATACCATTATAGTAACAATAATGTATTAAATACAAAAAAAGTACAGGAAGATGTTTCCTTCAAAATCAGGTCAATATCAAAGTATCATGGACAACAAAAACCTTCATTTTACGTCAATGTATATTGATAAATGTACATATTAAAGGTATATATATATAATGTCTTAGTTTAATCGGTTAATCTGAAATGAGAGCATTATGGCACATCTTCTGGAAAGACCTATCAATTGGTCTTTGAACAATTTACATAATAGTTTCTATAAAATTTAAACGCTTCCTAATCGATGTGTTAAAAATGATAACACGGAGATATATTTCTCCTCGGCTGCTGATTGGTCAATGATGAAAATGATTCGTGTCATTTCAGAAGACATAATGCAATCGAATCTTGATGTAATTTTAATCTAAAATATTTTTTGTGCATTTTTATAACTGATATTACTCAATCTATTATAGGAAATATGACAAATAATTAAAATGTTTCACTCAACATCCTTTAAACTTGATGAATGTCGAAATGATACGCATAAAAACGATACTGACATGTTTTGAGAATAGAGACTATGGAGAAAACTTAACTAGAAATTATAGAAACATGATTTATTACGATAATATCTCAAATCTCAGTAGTTAAATTTTCAAATTTGAAAGTTCTCGGTACACCCCGAGCTTTGAAATATGAAAATTAAACTTTTTCTATTTGAGTAAGATATGTAATAAACGGGCAAATTGTTAGAAACTATATTTCATTCAAAAAGAAATATTATTTTGGTAAATAGATACTTACAGCAGATTGTTCCATCATTATTAAATCAGTTGTCACAACTTCTATTGTCGATTCTAATGTGTTGTGTTTGTATATGGTATTCACCTACAATCAACGAACATGTGAATAGACGATGAAAGGATATGGAATAAACGTACATATGTCAAAGTCTATACAAATACACGGTAAAACAAAGCAATGGAACAACACTTTTATTGCTGTTCTACATCTTGCAGTCACCATATGCATGCTAACAATTCATACTTGATTCATTGTGATCATTAAAATATAGGAGGTAAAAATTGGAAAGACAATGACACAAAATAAGAAAATGAAGGTCAAAGAAAGTGAGAACAAAACCGTCAGTCCCAAACGAACAATTCAAGGACAACGCCAACATCGGAAAAACAAAGGAACAAAGACACAACTAAGCCTAACCTCCGTCCTTGTACAAACCTCAATATTGTCTGAAACCTTCTAAAAATATTACAAACGTTTTTGAAATGTGAAAATTTATTATTTACTTAGAACATCATTGCAGAGAAATTCTTGCCATGCTGTAGTCTAATCAAATATAAAGAAAAACGCCACCGCAGTTTTTGCGCCTGTCCCAAGTCAGGAATATGTTGGTCATTGGCTTGTCCTTGTCTTCTTATAAAGTTTTAGTTTCTTGATATTTGGGTTATTGGATGTGGTTTGTTTCCACTGATTTATTCACTTTTTTACCTTTTTGTGGCCATTTAGGGCTTGCTATATGGTGTGAGGTTCCTCACTGTGTTGAAGAACGTACGGTGACCCCTAGATGCTTTGTTTTGGGTCGTTTAAACCTGGATATGGGGTGTTGTCTCCTTGACATTTACCCCATTTCCTTTCTTTTTCATAAATATACTGGGGTTGCTTTTCTAAAAAAAGTCATTGTACACATTAAATTAATGGAGAAAAGATATCAGAAAAAACTTACAATGGCCGAACATTACAATCACATGCCACAATCAACCATACGAAAAACAATAAAATGACAAAAGACAAACATAGATAACGATAGGAACTCGGGATAGCCGGACTTCGTACCGGCTTTAGCAGCAGCTAGCGGTAGGGTTAAACCAGTTTATAGGTACCCAAACCTCCCCTTTCTCTATCCCCTTTCCCTATAGTATAATAAACAAACAAATCAAACCCAATACAGGTAAAACAACTCCAAGACCACAATCTTGAACAAAACGTAATTTAGAAAGATGGGTCAAGGAATGCTCGCGCTAAACTGCCGGCTACCTCAAGAAACCTAGTCTGCTGGTAAAGCACTGTCAGATTTTATCTTTCATTTATATAATGCTGAATAGTGTCTACTCAGCATGCATACATTTGATTTTTTATTCATTGACGAAAACCAGTTTTGATTTACAAAAGCGATTACGCATCTCCAAATGTCCCAAATTATGTAGCATTTACTTGGCGTGCTTTTGGAAATCTGAATTTGGAATTTCCCTTTTTTCTTTTTTGCTGCGGTGTTCGTTTGTCGATGTACTCGAAAGCAAACATAGAAACAGCTAAGAACAAAGTCGTAAAAAATTATGATAACACCAGGTTAGGACTAGAAACTGTAACATAACTATCCAGTCTAAACAGTTACCAAATGACAGATTTTAAAGTGGAGATGAAACAACTGTCTGGACTGATCTTAAGTGAGCAATAACCTATACAGTAAACAAACAGTGACTATATAAAACATGTAAAAAGCATTTGTTCTGTGGATTAGCACAAAACTGTTTTCCGTTATTAATATTAGACAAAGAAATTCCAGTGTTTATGATCACGCAAAGAAGCTACTTTTCTAAAGATTATCAACCAGCAACATGCCAATTAACTAAACGGCTGCTCTGACGTAAAATACACGATACTGTGTAAAAGAGATAAATCATCATAAACAAGTAAAAAGCTTTTACAAAACAGTCAAGTATTGCATTACAAAAACCCAACAAAAAATAAAAGATTTGGATAAGATTTGTTTCAGATAAAAACAGAAATTAAAGACTTCCTTTGTTGATCAATGGACAAATCAATGGACAGAAACGATCTTTTGAAAAAAATAGCTCTCAAGATAAAAGCTAAAATAAATAAAATGTAATACTGCTCATATATATGAACTGTTAAAAGGGATAATATTAAAAATAAGAAACAAAAGTTAAAGTTAAAAATGCTAAAAAAATTTTTGATCTAATTTTGGACTGATCAGCTTTCTCAGGGCCTTAAAGTACAAGGTCACACCCAAGATCGTAACATATTTAGTCATATATAACTAAATACCGTCGTTACTGAGTATTAATCCCCTTGAATGATTTAAGTGTCCAGTCTAAAAATGTTCCTCTGCTCCAAAAATCGCCTATTTTCCTGATCCCCATGTACATTACCTGTAACATTCATGTCTTTGGGCAATGATTGGCGATGGTTGTCGACTGGAAAATTCGTACCATTACGAACAGAATGCATGAAAAGACCCCGTAGTGGTCAACGAATATCTTTGATACTGACAACATATACCATACACAGGCAAATTTTATATTACACAGGTGTAATTGTACATTGAACGTATTTACAGAACATCTGATTTCATTTGTATCAAGAGTGTGACAACAAGTAACAGCCTCTTACAGCCTTTGGTATCCCTATGAGCACTGTTGCTCCTTACTAAATGATCACGTAGAGTTTATCTCGACGATAAGCCACGAGATTCGGTCGCTTGCAAACATTAACCATCAAATTTATTTGCATAAATATGCTCTTAGAATTATTCAGAGAGTACACCGAATGATTAGGTTGTGGGGATGGTAATTGAGAACAAGAGGTTCTCTGTCATTCTTGGACTTTATATATGTTGGCTCCTCTGTTTTAAACCAAATCCGAGGTTGAAAATCTTCACCATTTCTGCAAAGACGTCTAAGTCTTCGGAAAAATATCCTTGTAGGTCTTGGATTGGGATTATTGTAATGGGGGTAAAAATGTACATCTTTGCGATTATAGAAAATCAAGGTTTCGATAATGTCGTCGCCAACACTACAAGATCTGTCTAAATCCTATTCCGACTCACTAATGGTAAAAGTATATTCACAGTATTACATTGATTTTATCTGCACTGATGAGACATAAGTTGTCGAAATGCGCATATGCAGAATTTAAAATTCACAGTAATTTCGGTATTTAGTCATTGAAACTATTTTTAGTCATGTTAGTTGGATTATGTAAAATAAACTTACAATGTTCATGATAGTTAGGATATAATTTTCCAGCTTTTCTTTTCCTACAAATTTTACAACTGTTGGATCTATGGCTATTAGAACTTCAACATATTTCTTCTCCACTGCCTCCCGTCGATGACGAATTTTACTACGGTCGGGCATTTTTAATTTATCTGAAAGTACAAATTCATTTTAGTTTATTGTTCAACCTGTTCGATAAACAGACCACAACATCATGCATCGGCAAACAAAATCCGTAGAAAAAAAATGAAAAATGGGAAATTTTAAATCAAAACGCCAAAACACATGGCAATTCATATTGAACATAAATTGAGACAAGCTAAATTAAAAATGAACATGATATTCTTAACTAATATATTTTTTAAACATTAGTCTTAGGGCACAAAACCACCAATTTTTTTTAAAATTGTATAGTAAGCCACAATTAAAGAGTAAAAAAACACAAAAGTGTACAATTAAAGTACAAGTAAAACATCTGACAAAAGGGAAAAGGAAGTCAAGAGCCTTACGTTTCGGCCATTACATTCTTCTCCTTGGGGTAACCCGGCAGAAAATCGAGAAAACTAGAGAAAGCTACGTTTAATTCTGGCCCACTATACCATTTTCACTTTGTTCATTTATTATCCCCGCACTTTCGAAGAAAGTTCGGGGATAATGTAATACCCTCCGTCTGTCCGTCCGTCCGTCCGTCACACTTTTCTTGTGACTCAAACTCCTCCTACATTTTTGGATTTAGGGATTNTCGAGACGTCATTTTGTAAATGGCAGTCAACAATTTTCAACATCGGTTTTGAAGTCGCAACATCAATATCTATTTTGAAATCAAATTTCTTTGAAATCGGACAATGTTGAATTTTCCCGCCTTTTAGGCAGCCATTTTAAAAGTGGCGGTCAATGAACAATTTTTAACATCAGTTTTGAAGCTGCGACATCAAGACCTATTTGGAAAACAAATGTCATTGAAATCAGACGTTGTTGAATTTTCCAGCCTTTTTTTGGTGGCCATTTTGAAAATTGCAGTCAACAAACAATTTTCAACATCAGTTTTGAAGTCGCAACATCAATATCTACTTGGAAACCAAATTTCATTGAAATCGGCCAATGTTGAATATTCCCGCCTTTTTGGCGGCCATTTTGAAAATGGTGGTCATGGAACAATTTTCAACACCGGATTTGAACTCGCAACATCAAGATCTATTTGGAAACCAAATTCCATTGAAATCGGACAATGTTGAATTTTCCGGCCTTTTTTGGCGGCCATTTTGAAAATGGCGGTCAAGGAACAATTTTCAACATCAGTTTTGAAGTCGCCACAGCATCGCAAACATTTCATCAATTTACACTTAACCCTCATCTTCTATAGTTTTGGAAATAATAGATGAAAATACGAAAATTTAAAGCATTCGGTGAAAAAAGGGCAATAACTCCAACAATTTATGGATTTTCTTCAAAATTTCAGGGTGGGTAGATCTTGATATGCTGAACATTTTTGCAATTTACACTTGACCTCTATCTGTTGCACTTTTTGAAATAAAAAATAAAAAATGCACAAATTTTGAAAATTTTACGGAAAAAGGGCAATAATCCCAAGATGGGTTTCGGATTTTCTTCAAAATTGCAGGGCAGGTAGATCTTGCTATGCTGATCACTTTTACCCTATGTCAGATTTTTGATATCTGTAACGGTTTTTAAGTTATTGGCCAAAAACTGGAATTTACCCCTATGTTCTATTTTTAGCAACGGCGGCCATGTTGTTTCACCTACCGCCTAATCGAACACAATTTTGAGAAGCCATACTCTGGTGATGATTCGGGCCAAGTTTGGTTACATTTGGCCCAGTGGTTTCAGAGGAGAAGATTTTTGAAATTGTTGACGGACAGACAGACAGACGACGGACGACGGACGCATAGTGATGGCAAAAGCTCACATGGCCTTTTAGGCCAGGTGAGCTAAAAATGAACATGATATTCTTAACTAATATATATTTTAAACATTAGTTTAAGGGCACAAAAATACCAAATTTTTATTAAATTGTATAGTAGGTCGCAATTAAAGAGTAAAGAAAACACAAAAGTGTACAATTAAATCTAACAAAAGGGAAAAGGAAGTCAAGAGCCTAGCGTTTCGGCCATTACATTCTTCTCCTTGGGGTAACCAAGCAGAAAATCGAGAAAACTAGAGAAAGCTACGTTTAATTCTGGCCCACTATACCATTTTCACTTTATTCATTTATTTTAATCTGTGGCCATTGCACAATATTTATTTTTTTTCAAATTATTTAAGAATTTCACATTTATAAACCAGGGTAATAACAAAATTACCGAACAGAATTATAAATGTAACGTAGCAAAGGACTCCTTTTGTTAACCATAGTCGTCGTTAAACCCTCTAGCATGGCATCTTTGTACGGTTACCGAATGTTATTTTTCTATGTTATGTGTAGTAATATTTAATTGAAAACGTACTCAACAACATAAATAGTTTCATTGATTTAAAAATATTTCAACCCTGAATTTAAAAATGGGAAAAGCCACCTTTTCCGTCATAGTTGCTGTAATTTCATGGACTAAGACGAACATACTTTTTTAAACAAAAATTATCTGTGTTTTTTTTTCATGGTTACTCTGTTTAAATAGATATTTTCCCTGCTCTTAATACTTTCTTCATCAAAAATACTTTTCGATATTTTCTTGCATGAAATGATTAGTGTTTTGACAAATGCGATATGTGGCCCTTGTCTTTGTTTATAAATTATTCGAGTGAACATTACTTGCTTAACAAAATGTAAATAATATTATAAAATAAAGAAATGACTATGTCCTTTATACAACCCATTACAAAACATAAAATATGAATCACGTCAAAAGGTCATTCGAATACAGAGAGAGGTCAGTTAAAGACAAATTTATATCTTCAGTTATCATTTTGCACTGACTCCAGAAAGTGTCTTGTATCTCAAAGAAAAATACAGCATCACTTAATTCCACTTTCTACACATGAAATATTTTGCAGAAATAATTATCATTAAATGAGGGAAATAACAAATTTTAAAGAGCCGAAATCCTAAGCAAAACGACAAGGCAGATCAACCGCAATGACCCCGTCTTGGTACAGACATTTAAAAAGAAATTATGGTTTAAATGCAATGGCTGAATATTATAATTACAATTACATGCCACAATCTGCCAGGAAACTACATAGGAAAAACACGTATAAGAGAAAATACAAACGTAGACAACGATATCAACTCGGGACAGCCGGACTTGGTACCGGCACTAGCAAATGCCAGAGGTAGGGTTAAACCGATTAATGGGTACCCAAACCTCCCCTTTATCTGTTCCGTTTTCCTATAGTATAAAAAACATAGGAATAAAACCTAATACATGTAGACTACTAACTCCATGACCTTAATTTTGAAGGAAAGAAAAAGACGTAATTTAAAATGATGGGTCAAGGGGTGCTCGCCGCTAAAGTCCCGGCTAGCTCAAGGAGCCTAGTCAGCTGGTAGAACACTTTTGCATTACGGAAGAAAAATCAAACTCAAAATTTCCAGAAAGGTTTGGTCAAGAATCATCATAAATTTCAGTAGACATCGGCATTTAAACCGTTTTTATGGCGAACCAAGCCTCCATGTCATTGCGGAGGTGTCCGGTAGCAACTCAACAGCAATTGTTATTGAAAGGTCGTAGACAGTGAAAAAAATGTTCACCCAAGTACTTAGTAAAAATGAATCTTGAATCACAGTTCGGACCGAAACTTCAAATTTATCTTTTAAAGAACGTTTTAATGATCGTCTGCAGACGGAATTTTTCAAGCCTTGATTACGGAGATGTTATTTCTCTAGGATTTTCAAATAATCACCAGAATATCAGTTAATTTGACTTCTGTCCTTTCGACAACTCGGGTACTATAAACCAAAATTCAAAGAGAGCAACTTTTAAGAAGTAGTCCTTAATTTCGAAGAAATTGTGCAGTGGATAGACATGATAAGACAGTGTCTTGAAGAAGGAAAAAGAAGAAACGATAAATTTCAAGTATTTTCAAAGCAAATGCAAATTGTATGAGATACCTCTTATGAGCTATCAGACAATTTGCACCCATTTCTTAATGTATACTACAGACGAAAAACGACGTTGTAGTATGCATATGATTAATTTTATGACTTATGGTGTCTGATGTTTTGTTTGTTTCAATACGTACCTGTGACGCTGCAAGCTGTCAACTTGTGCAATCCTGTTTTATGGTAATCATCATCCAAGCTTTCAATAACAAACTCATAACTGTTTGTTAATACGTAACCATTCTGTTTGTCATAAAAACAAACATATCATTAAATGAATAATACAATACGTCAGAGAATATAAATAAATAAAGAAATACCGAAGTTACCGTAAATTATTTTCTTCAGATTGCCATCTTGACAATCTATGTCTGTTCGGTACAGATTTGGAAGACTTAAATTCGAGATTCGTTTCAAAATTGACAAAGAACAAAAACTCAATAGGATGCCAAACCGTCAAAGGACATGGCTTTGCATAAGGGGGATACTTCTTAGTTTTAAGCACATTTTCTAAAAGGTATTTCTAGCTGACGAAAAAAGACGCTTCTTAGAACTTTCCTCTTCAAATGAGTCTAACCATATACAATATATTAGAATTACATGTTTACCTTTTTTGCTGTTTCAGGCCTGTAAAAGGTATTTAACAAACTTTCGTATTGCTATATGAACCCATAATTAACACTTTAAAATGTTAGATTTTGTGTTACTTTTATAAACACTACTCACCAATTCTTCACATAAAGACACAGCAGCATTACTACCAGCAACGCCAACTACAGTTCCTTGGTAGAAACACGTGTCGTGTAAACTTGACGCCATTGTTATATTATCTTCATCCTGCCATACTATACTTGCCGACATTGGACTCAAAATAGTTTTATGTAACTGGACAGTTGTAACACCATTTCTCCATTTGAAAGATATGTATAAGTTTTTATTAGAATAGAATGTGGAATTTCTAAAATCACTAACAAAATGTCCATTTCTGTCTGATATGTAGGGTATTATCACAGATATATTTTCATCTATACACACAGAACGTTGAAGCCCTACAAAGAAAAAAAAATAAGGAGGTTCGCTTTTCATGTTTTGGTATGTCTGTCAAATTTTCTGACTCCTCTATCCAATTCATTAATTTACTTTTTGCTTATTTCAATTCAAATATTTGGAGATGCTGACACAAATTAAGAAATCTTATTTATTTTGTCACATTCATTCATGGCAACACGTTGTAAAAGTTGTATTGCAGAGATCGGTTTTAAACAATATTTTCAAGCATATTTTCTAAAACAAAGATCATCAATCTATCATTTTTTTTGCTTAAGTTACCATCAAAATTTAATACTAATCAATGTTATCTAAAAATCACTTTTATTCACAAATTTAATAGTGATCTATTGAATTGTTTGTTGCGAACTTGACAAAAATAGCAAAAATTACAAAAATCACTTATTTTAATCTTTTGTGGGTTCGATTAAAGATATGGATATTGGCAAGTTCTTATGACCTTGACCACATGCAACAAAACTGTTTGTTGCTCTTGTCTCCTTACGTAGATTTTCGAATTATTTCAAAAGCTCAATATTGTGAAGAGATTCGTTTAAGTCAGTTTGTGAATGAAACGATCTCAAACGGTTAAGAGATTTTTTTTTATACCAGAAAACTTAATTTCTGCAATAATATTGTTGTTTCTAAATCATCTATATTTAAGATCATTTGCAATTGAATTTGAAAGTGTTACTCATATAATACAATGATGATTATTGTCAGTCATTATGTTTTACATTAAATGGTCATAAGATCCTTAAAGGCTTGTGTCATTGTGCAATTTGTCTGGCTTTGTTGTCCATTTTCTGCTTTGAAAAAATGAATTAAATGAACTTTTTCGCAAGTCGGAAATAATCTCCGTTATTTTTTCTTTGCATTTCATCACTTTTCTCGAAAACTAATTGAACATGAAAAAAAATCCATGTCTCTTCTATATTTCAACGCGATGTATTCATCAGAGATTTTTGTAAGAAATGAAAAGAAACTTTACGAAAACATCTAATTTGAAGACATGGTGTTGCGTATTTCAGACTTCTTAGTATGAGGTATGAGCATAGCTCATTGTAAAAGGCTTCATGGGTGACTTGGAAATGAAGAACAACAATAAAAGCACTGTTCCATTGGTTGGTTTAATAATGTAATTGCTTATACTGCTTAAATTTAAACTGACCTTTATTAGTAATTCAATACACAATGCGCTTAAAACTATAAGCAAAAGATAACAGAAAACACCTACAATGACCAAAAAATACAATCTCATGCCATAATTCACAAGCGAACTGCGCTAGAAAAACACAAATGACAGACAAAAGACTAACGTAAATAACGATAGAAACACTTGCAAAAGCCGACGGTAGAGTTAAACCGGTTTCTGGATACCAAAACCTCCCCTTTCTCTATCAAGTTTCCCTATAATATATAAAAACCAATATAAGTAGACTACTAACTATAGGAACACGATCTTGAAAAAGCCTTGATCCTTAGATGCTGACATACAAACAAAAAGTAATCCATGTCAGAGCTGAGTCAGAATTTTACTAATAGATTTTTAACGGCATTTTATGAGGAACAGTCTGTAAGTATTTAGCCTTGCATCAATTATTTTAATTACAAAGATTTTATAAATGCGTGTTACGCAAAATTTATACTAAGCAAATTGACAAGTTAATGGGGTAGCAAATTATTGTTTAACTGGTTATAAACAAGCAACCTTACCTGCGTATACAAACAGCACTGACAGGCTCTGAAAGAATCGAAAAAAGACTAATTACATCTTAAGTTTGTATTAAAGAATAAATGTTGTACAATACCAACAAACTAACATGAATGAACAGAGTATAAAATGGAAAAGTAAGGCCACAATTAAAAGGTAATAAAAGAAAATGTGTCCATGGGACACGGATGCCTCCGCCAGATAAAAATCGTCAAACAGGAAGTAGATGAGCGACTGTCTTGAAAAGGGGAGACACGGTAAAACTCATCACATCAAAGCTACATACCAAATATCAAATCATTACTACAAACACAAGCTGAGAAATCTTTTACGAAAAAATTTCAATATTTGGCTATAATGGGAAAACTCAAAGTTATTGTCAAACAGGAAGTAGATGAGTGACGGACATGAAAAGGGGAGACACGGTACAACTCATCATATCAAAGCTTCAGATCAAATATCAAATCATTACTACATGTATAAGCTGAGAAATCCTTGACGAATATTTTCAATATATGGCTAAAATATCAAAGGGGGAAAGATTGTCAAGAGCTCAACGTTTTGGCCAGTATGGTCTTCAACTTGAGGGGAAAGGGGGCAACTGGGCATTTATCTAAAAAATACCAGAGAAAGGTATCAACAGACGTGTAAAATCAAGCATGTTCGGTCCTGAACGAAAACGAAAATATATATTTGTATTCTGTACTATGCAAACGTATTATTTCAAATAAATAAGTAGGATCATAAAATCAACTGTTTCAAAGATTATAACATTCATGTCAAAGGGTCGAACTGTCCCAAGAAAATGGATAATTTTTTGTTCAAGAAACTGTCGTTGTTTCTCATCAGCACTGGTTTGCACAAGGACAGTTACATGCATGTCCAGTATACTGTGGTTAGCAGGCCGAAAATGTTCACCTACTGGGCAATCTTTTCCATTGGTGATCCACAAAGCAATCACCCAATCTTCGACAAGTCTCACCCACATAGATCATCTTGCAGCGTTATCTACCATGCCAAAACGTAGTGTATGATGTTATGAAATAACAAAATACGGAAACTGTTGTAAATTTTCGTTTTTAAGATGGTCGTTTCTACATCTTTTAACTCTTCATGGTGAGATAAAAACAATTTGGAATACTAGAACTCAAAATATGAACGATTTTTGAGGATGTCCCAAGACTTCCCATGTTTCTATACCAAAATCAGCCAAGAACAGCTTTGGACACAATTTCTTAATTTTAGATATTGTAACTTTGCAAAAATGTAGTTTTTATCGGAACCGTGACGAAGTGCTGGACGACTTGACTTTTTGATACCCTCAAGGACTTACAGTACATCATTGAAGCAGTGGTTTTAACAAAATGCAATACATTTTAGTTTTGCTAATGGCTATTTCATTTCGACAGCTCGTGGCTCTTATATGTCGATAAAAATCAAAGACTAGAGTCCCGTTTGCAGGGATGTTAATTCAAAATGGACAATAACAAAATTACAAAACAGAATTATCGAGCGCCGAAATCCAAAGTTAAAAAAGACAAAGTATGTTAAAAAAAAACGGAATAACTGTAAACCGCGATGATGCTGACTTTGTACAGGCATTTCGGTCAAACCGGTTTTATGGCACGCTATACCTCTTCCATTACTGTAGTTTCTGGTAGCAACTCAACAGCGATTGCTATGTACATATTGAAGATGAAGTAACGTTTTTTGAAATGGAGAAAGTGGGTCAATAATTATAGAATTTGTGAAAATGATGAAAAAATGGGATATAGGATCACAACATGTTGTAATTGGGATAAGCGAAAACAAGGAATTTGGGCAAAAAATGTGGGAAAATGAGAAAAAAAGAACAAAAAAAATCAGGGAAATTCGAGAACACACCCTGTGTCATCCCCTACAAAAATATTTCTCGTTCGCGAGTTTCGAACAAACTGTTGACAATTAAACAAATATTTCATTGAAAATATGGGTATTGGCGACAGATAAGTATTTGATCGACCAATGTCCTTTCAAATATCAGGATTTTGTTCATATCAATAACCCTTTCAGTATAAACAAAGTGTTTAATGATTTTCGACAGATTTACTAAACGGACATTTTCCGGACATCATTTAATTAAACTTCCTATTTAATACAGTTCAGTGTTCCTTCCGTTTATGTTTTCAATTAAAATTTTTGTATTGTATGTTATACATATACAATGTACATAATATTAATTATCAAACTGGGACAATAAGTATACCATATGGTGTGGCTAACACTCTTATATTGTCGGTTGTATCGGTTACCCGTAATCGGTTACCTCTATACATTTGAATAATTTTTAAACATTTAAAGAAAAAAATGAGTTTTAGTAATATGCTGCAGGTAAAGCAATTGCCAAATATGTTGAAATGGGTGACTAAAGTGAAATTAATTAACGAAAGAAATCAAATTCGTCTAGAAAATAGAGAAATATGCAATTCAGCAATTTTAATACTTAAAAACAATCTTTGACACATCAAGATTGATGTTGTAGGATTATATGTCAAGTTTGTTAGAACATCTGGTACAAAAATGTTGAATCATTTAGTTACTACTACCTTTGTTTTTTTTTCTTTTACGGTCTTCTGCCTTTAAGTCAACACGTGTGTGAATATAGTACCTATCAAATCTGTACCCTTATCAATGAATGATCGTTCTTGTCTAGTTGCTTGTCTAGCATTTTATACTGTCTGGAAGGTGCTGTTTTCGGATGATTGTGTTAACATGTGTTTCCGCGTTAGTCCTAGTTATTAAGCTGTTTGAGTGACCTTTCCTTTGCTATATTACCTGTCTGAGTTACAACCCCTCCTATTATCGATAAGAAAAGGTGATATTTTGTTCGATACAAAAGTCGATTTTCTATTTTTTTTTATAGTGAGGGTAATGAGGAGTATGATACTCCAGGAAGTTGATAGCAATAATTTTGCTTCAAAACTTTATATGTAATCTTTTGATGAAATCAATGTTAACCAAATTCTAATGAAATAGTCTGATAGTTGTGTTGGTGTATTTCTCGTCAATACAAATTGCTTAGGATTTCTAGTCTGTGCTTATCGATTTATTTCGAATATGATAACGACAAAACTTTTTCAAATTTCGTTGAGGACGTCATGCTATACCTGAGATCTTTATCACAGTTTTTTTTTGTCAATATCAGTGCTTGGGCTTTCGTTTTCCATCCTGTCGAGAAGACAACATATCAAAAAATTACATTGGAAAAGCAAATCGACGTCCAATTTCATTCGCAGTCCATTGTTTTTCCCTAATCGATATAACATCGTATCGCATCATCGTAACAAAATAAATAATCGACAAACAAATACTTTCATCATATTGTCAAAATAATTATAGTCGTGATAAACCATAGAACTGGTATCAGTCGCTTTATTTGCATACACTAGTTATAAAGTCTATTTCACAAAGAAAGCTTAACTATAGAGCTTACCTGCAGAAAAAGCATAAATATTCCAGACCGATACATGATAACAATACAATGAACTACATATGAAAACAGCTACTAACTTCAACACTTTATCGTATAGATCTAATCATAATACAAGAGGTCAATTGTGCACGTTAACCTGGTCTTGAGTGCAAATTTAATTTTTAACCACACATTTCGGGAATTACACTCGGATTTTTGTATATAGGTTGCCACGTGAGCACGTAGACAGTAGCTACAGTCAAAACGTTGGTGATCCCTATAAAATTGTCATGGATCATATATATAATAGTTTGACGTCTATTTCTCGGTGCTTGAGTCAGCTGTAGAGAAAACTACTAAACACTTTGTTCTCAAAAAGATTATGAATATGCGTTAACTATCACAAACGAGCCTTGAATGTTGCGGTTTTTGTAATTATTCATACAGATGGCGAGCTTTTATCAATTATGAACGTAATAAATCTTAATTAACGGAAAGAAATTAAAATAATTAATAATAAACATCAAAAAGAATTTATGCTTCTTCTTTTTTGATAATTAATTATGAGATGTAGATTTCGTACGGTTTATAGTTTGCTAGGTAATTGTACTATATTTAGGTTAATAGGTTCAAAATCAGCATCTTTTACGCAATAAGTCGGTCAAATTAATTTTTAATTATGTGGCGTTTAATTAGTAACGTAGTCTGAACATGTACAAACAATTTTGAAACCTTTTGACATAGTAATCTAGGAGAGGAGGCTATCTGTCATAATGTACTACAACATTTTTTATTTTGAGGTGAGTTTAAGACACCTTTCGCACTTATTTAACTACCAATATATATATATATATATATACGCGTAAGTACAAGAACTAAATGCTATGTGTTCTTGCACTTGCAAGGAACTTTAATATTTCAGTGCAATACTAAAGTATTAATAAATGGGTATTTTCATAATGGCCCTGTTATGTGTTCGAGGTCTGTAATAATGGCCTGAGGATAGCTGTAATGGCACGAGGCAACGCCGAGGGCCATTACAGCATCCGAAGGCCATTAATTATTACAGACCGAGGACACATAACAGGGCCATTATGAAAATACCCATTTCTTAAAACTTTTATTAACCAAAATTAATGAACTTAAATAGATTGATAAGTGAATGTAAATGTATATAAAATAATTTTCTGGAAATTCATTTTTTTACATAAAAAGTCTTTCGTGGGATCACATATCTGAAACAAAAAAATTGCTATATAAGATTTTGCCCTGCTTAAGTACAAAAAAACTTTATTTTAAAAAATCAAGGAATTATGTATCTTCGTATCCCTTGTGAGGAATTGAGTAAAACGAAAGGTCACAAGTAGGGTCAAATATCTGAAACAAAAACGTTTCTCCATACAGCTGTATTTAAAAGATTTACCCCAATGGACAAAAAAAACTTTTTTGAAAAATTCATGAAAAAAAGTTTATTTTTTTATTCCTTGTGATGAGATGATTAAAATGAGTGGTCACAAGTAGGGTCAAATATTTGAAAAAAAATTAATCTGAACTCCATACAGCTGGATTAGGGTTTACCGCTGAAGAACAAAAAAATATTTTTTTTCTCAGAAAATCAAGAAAAGATGTATATTTTCTTATCCCTTATGATGAGATGATTAAAATGAGTGGTCACAAGTAGGGTCAAATATTTGAAAAAAAAATCGATTCTCCATACAGCTGGATTGGGGTTTAATGCTGAAGTACAAATTTTTTTTCTCAGAAAATCAAGAAAAGATGTATATTTTCGGATCCCTTATGTTGAGATGATGAAAATGAGTGGTCACAAGTAGGGTCAAATATTTGAAATAAAAAAGTTTATTCTCCATACAGCTGGATTGGGGTTTACAGCTGAAGTACAAAAAA
>MJUU01004971.1:96858-108568 GCA_002080025.1 Modiolus philippinarum | reverse complement strand
TTTTTTTGTTTATTTTTTTTCAAAATATTTTTCATGATAACGATTTAGATTTTTAATTTCTCATCAATGTTTGTAATCGTTTGGCTTATATCAGAAATTACGGGATGGGCAGGATGGATGTAGGGGAGATGGAAGACCATTGTTCATTTTTGAGTCAACTTGTGCTAATATCTTTGAAGTAACATATTTTGTCTTTGTACAATATTGTTGAATATAATATCTTAAACATTCAACATAGCTGTAATGTAGTAGTCCTTGAACATAGTTTAACATTATACCATAAACTAAAAACTGAGTTGGACATTGTACCTTAAACTTCAATATCATATTGTGAACTTATTTTAGCATATATATATATATATATATATATAGTACTTAAAACTTTAACATTGATCTTATATACTTGTTTAACATTGAACCTAAACATGTATTTTTTCATGGCTGTTGTAAATAGTTAAGCATAGGAGCTAAACTGTTAAGAATCTGGTAGAATTTTTTTTTTCATGAGACAATATTCATAAATAGATAAAGGGAGATGGGACCCTTCACTGGATCTTTTGTACATAGAAATATTTTTGAGGGAATATTTTAAAATCTTTATATATTTGAAGGCAATTTTGCATGAACCCTCATGGAAAAAATTCTGTCTTAAAACTTTTATAGTGATTTAAAACTGCCAGTAATTGAAATATAAGATTTTATAGATGTCCATTATTTGTTGAGATTTGGATTAATACTATTCAATATATTCAAACATTTAAAAGATAATTGTGATTTTGGGCAAGAATCTTGTTCCTTGGATCAATGTACTGCAAATTAAAGATACTTACAAAATAGAGTAATAAGAATAATGAAATAATAGTCAAGGAACTAAAACATAAAAGTATTGGACTTTCTGACGATTTGGACTTGACAATTTGACAATGCTTGAGGTAAACAGTGCGAGAAGAGTTCAAAAGATGTGAAATAGTCGTAATGATCAGACGTAATGACAGGAGTGACAGAAGAGACGCAATGAAGAAAGTAAAATATCTTGATCTAAAATAAAAAATGAAAATAAATAATAATAAAAAAAAAATAAAATAAATAGATAATGTCATTTACTAATTAAAATAAAAAACTGATAAAATATTTCAGAGAACTACTTTTCAAAAGTGCATTGAATCCTCAAGTAACAAGATTTGCATTAAAATTTTAGACTAGTTAAGAGCAAAGGTCACAGAAACTTACTTAATGATTTAAATTTCTGAAATTTGTGGGTGTTGTCTCATCCCATATATATTCATTATTCACCATTGTCCCTGAAGTGCAAGATACTCCCAGAACATTTATTTCTTTAAGCATTTGATTTAACTAGATTAATTTTAAACACCTGCGACCTTTGAACCACTTAACTGCTGGAATGGTCCAGATTTGTGTTGCACTGATACTTTACTCTTCTGCTTGTAGTGCAATTGTTTAAGAACAGATTAGTTCTAAAACAACCGACTTAAACCTGGCCACAGGGAGTTGGGTGGTGCCCGATGATACCCCTGCCTTTGAGCAGATAATACAGACATATAGGAGGCAAAGAAGAGGCCTTCCTAGTCTGGGGGACCAGGAACCAAAGTCGGTTGAATATTTACTCCTTCATAAGCTCATTAGGCTATTTTCTGTAATTGTAATTTGTAATTTCTTTCTATCTGTTTATCTTTTAACTTTTCATTCAAACATTTCTCTGAAACCACTAGGCCAACTGGCCCAAAAATGCAAAACTTTGATCACAATAGTAATTTGGCAGTCATCTTTGAAAATGTCTGTCATGTCCCTGTCACGATGACTGTGAGGGGGGAACATAGTATTGTACCCATGGTATAACTCATTCAAAAATCTTCAGAAACCACTGAGTCAATTGGAATAAAACTTGGTCACTGTTGTCCTTAGTTATCCACTTCAAAAATAGTCTTGAGCATGTTGGCAGATGGCTGCCAGTGTCATTTTAGTAAATATTTTTCAAAACTAAATATTGATAATTAACAATTTTATTAAAATGAATTCATAGTTGGTTTCTAGGTAGAATTCCAAAACAAATATTTTTTAGACTTTCAGGAATTTATACCAAAGATGGAATCAAAAGCTAAAATTATCTGAATTCATTGGACAGGTATTATTACTAGAAAGTGTTCTTTTGAGGTTTAGGAAATGTACCAAAGTTGGAATAAACTACAATCAAAGAAAAGTATATTTACTGAAAAGAATTTTAAAATTATTTTGAGGTAAAATGCTCCCTCCCCCATGGACTTTTCTTTTGAGAGTTAGGAAATTATCAAATTAAAGATTATATTTTGTAATCCAGCCATGCAAATGTTATAACTTGAACAAAACAGAATTCTTGGATGCTTGGTAGAATTCTGAAAAAAGTGGTCTTTTAAGAGGTTGAGAAAATTTAACTAATTAAAATTTATTATAGTCAAAACCCAATTTGTGTAAATGTGTGCCGACAAAAAAAATTAATAGGTAAAGTTGCCAATAGTCAGAATTTTAATTGATATTAAGCCATCCTACCTTCTGTTTGTCCGTCTTTCATTTCCCAAAAGCTGGTATATGCTTCTAATTTTATGGAACTTGTACAGGAACTTCATCATGTTAATTACATGTATGTCTCGCCCTCTAAAGGGGGAACCATATTGTTTTGTCTTATTGTCTGTGGTCAGTCTGTTAGTCCATCTTGACTTTTGTGGATGCCCATTCTCCTAAATTTTCCATCTGATTTCAACCAAACTTTACAGGAATGTTGACGATCATGCCTAGTTGTGCATATTGTCTGGTCAGATTGATCAGCCAATTTTTGTTGGAGTTATGCCCCTTTTTGGCATAGAATTTTGCTAAATTATGTCTCCCCCCCCCCCTCTCAAGGGC
Source organism: Modiolus philippinarum (assembly GCA_002080025.1). Classification (NCBI taxonomy): domain Eukaryota; kingdom Metazoa; phylum Mollusca; class Bivalvia; order Mytilida; family Modiolidae; genus Modiolus; species Modiolus philippinarum. The sequence continues at coordinate 105,670 of MJUU01004971.1, read as the reverse complement.
GAGACATATTGTTTTTGTCTTAGTCTGTCAGTCTGTCCCTCACAAAGTTTGTGGATGCCAATTCTCCTACATCTTTCATCTGATTTCAATCAAACTTCACAAGTTTATTGACCATCATGCCTAGTTGTGCATATTGTCTTGCCAGATTGATCGTCTAATTTTTGTGGTAGTTATGCCCCTTTTTAGCTCATCTGACCCAAAGGGTCAGTGAGCTATTGCCATCACTTGGCGTCCGTCCGTTAAACTTTTCACATTTTCATCTTCTCCTCTGAAAATACTGGAGCAAAATCAACCAAACTTTACAGGAATGATGTATGGAAGGTTCTTTACAAAGATTGCTCATTTCTTTTTGATCCGACAAAAAACATGGCTGCCAGCGCAGAACTAAGGTTTAACATTGGACCCTATGGGAAAAATCACATTTTCATCTTCTGCTCTGAAAAGGCTGAATCAGATTCAACCAAACTTTACAGGAATGATGTACTAAAGGGTCTTAACAAAGGTTGCTCATTTCCTTCCAATTGGACAAAAAACATGGCTGCCTGCACGGAACATGGTTTAACATTGGTCCCTATGGGAAAATCACATTTTCATCTTCTCTTCTGAAACCACTGAAGCAAATTCAACCAAACTTTAGGGGAATGATGTTCTAAAGGTCCTTTACAAAGATTGCTCATTTTGTTCTGATTTAACAGAAAACATGGCTGCCAGCGTGGGACTTAGGTTTAACATTGATCACTTCTTCTGTAGATCTGCAATCACTGAAGCAAATTCAACCAAACTTTACAGGAATGTGGTATGGAAGGTACTTTAGAAAATTTGCTAATTTTATTTCAATCAGACAAAAAACATGACTTGATAGGACCCTATGGGAAAAGTCACATTTTGATCTTCTCTAAAACTGCTGAAGCAAATTCAACCAAACTTTACAGGAATGATGTAGGGAAAATATTTTACAAAATTTGCTCATTTCATTTTGATCCGACAAAAAACATGGCCTCCAGTGCAGAATATAGTTGAACATCGTAGCGCTGTATGTGAAAACCATACTTTTCATTCTCTTCTCTGAAAACTATTCAAGTTAATTTAACTAAAATGTATTGAAATGGTCTATTGAAGGTCCTTTGCAAAGATTACTCATTTCAATAGGATCAGAAAAAAACACTTGTGCCAATGGAGAACATAGCTTAACATTAGGCCTCATTGGTAAAATACATCTTTTTTAGTCATGCATGGCATAAAGGCATATTGTCAGGTGAGCGATACAGGCTCAATCTCTGAGCCTCTAGTTGACTTATAATTTTGCAAAATTAAATTTGTGGATGCCAGTTCTGCTATTAAATTATTTTCAGTAATTTAATTCTTTTTTTCCAGGTTTTGGCAGGATATCCTTTGGTTCACTCGACCACAGCAACTCTAGTTTTGAAATGGTCTGGACATTTACCAAAGTTGGAACCAGAATCAAAGTTCCGAAAGCTTTTTAAATCATCCACAGACTAGATGAGACAATTCTACAAGATGAAAGTAAAACCCTTCTTACTAAGTGCACACCAAGACAATATATAAAATCCAAAAACTTATTGCACATGTTGCAGGGGGCATCCATGTCCCATGGACACATTCTTTTATTTTTGTTTTTTATGCCCCCGCCGCTAGGCGGTCGGGGGCATTAAGGTTTACCCTGATCCGTCCGTCCGTCCGTACTTCCGTACGTACGTACGTCCATACGTCCGTACGTCCATCTTTTTGGTTTCCGGATGATAACTTGAGTATCCTGCATCGGATCAAAACCAAACTTGGTCACATGCTTACTTATCACCCAAGACAAAACCCTATTGATTTCCAATTTGGTACCCCCAAGGTCAAGGTCACAGTTGCTAAAAATAGACTAAAATTTCAATAAAATTTTGGTTTCCGAACGATTACTTGAGTATTCTGCATCTGATCAAAACCAAACTTAGTCACTTGCTTACTTATCACAATAGACATAATCCCGTAGATTTTAGCTTTGATACCACCAAGGTCAAGGTCACAGTTGCTAAAAATAGATTAGTATTACATGTAAGACTGTTTCTCAGATTATTTGTTGAACTACACATTATATCAAAACCAAACCAGTTCCAGTGCCTATTTATCACAGGAGAAAGATCCTTTCTAATAATATTTGATAAATGTATATTGTATATAGTTATGCCTTTAATAATTTATGGGTTTCGATTGCAAGGAGGCGGGGGCATCCGTGTCCCATGGACACATTCTTCCATTTTTTAATACCCAAATTCATATAAATTATTTTATATTATATATGCAAATTATAAGCAATGTTTAAAAACACCCAAATTTATATAATTCATGCAAAAAACTACTGAAAACTGGGAAATTTTCGCGCCGTCTTTATTTCCCAATAAATTGACAGGATTTTAGTTTGTGCAGTTTTGAATTCGTGTTGCCAAAATGTTGACCATAGACTTCAGTAATAGAAAAGTATATTCACGACGTTTTATTTTCGCATTTCCATTCCAAACGCGAAAATCGTGAAAATAAAACTGCTGCAAAAATTTCCCGGTTTACAGTACCCAAATTTTTCGGCTCTTCCCCATACACCAAAATAATGGAAGTTACCCTCAACCCCACCCTGGGCCAAATCTGACTGTTCTGCGTACATATCATTGTTTACTTTTGTCGTTTCTTTTATTTGTTTTTCTTTATAGTTCCATGAATTGTTGTATGTGATTCTAATTTTCAGCCATTTTATTGGAATTTTACATTTTACATTTTACAGGAATGATGTATGGAAGGTCCTTTACAAAGATTACTCATTTCATTCATATCCGATAAAAAACATGGCTGCCAGCACGGAACTTAGGTTTAGCATTGGACCATATGGGAAAAATCACATTTTCATCTTCTGCTCTGAAACTGCTGAAGAAATTCTACCAAACTTTACAGGAATAATGTACTAAAGGTCCTTTAGGACCCAATAAAAAACAAGGCCGCCAGCACGGAACATAGTTCAACATTGGACCCTATGGGAAAATCACATTTTCATCTTCTCCTCTGTAACCACTGAAGCAAATTCAACCAAACTTCACAGGAATTATGTTCTAAAGGTCCTTTACAAAGATTGCTCATTTAGTTGCAATCCGATTAAAAAACATCCGCCAGCGCAGAACTTAGGTTTATCATTGGACCCTATGGGAAAATCACATTTTCATCTTCTCTTAAACCACTGAAGCAAATTCAACAAACCTTAACAGGAATGATGTATGGAAGGTCCTTAACAAAAATGCTCATTTCGTTTCGATCCGATAAAAAGATGGGTGCCAGCGCAGAACAGTTTTAACATTGGACCCTATGGGAAAACCACATTCTCATCTTTTGCTCTGAAACCAATGAAGCAAATTCAACCAAACTTTACTGGAATGATGTATTGAAGATCCACAACTAAGATTGCTAATTTTGTTTTGATCTGATAAAAAAGAAACATGGTGGCCATTGTTGAACATAGGATCCTATGGGAAAATCTGCATTTTCATTATCTACTCTGAAACCATTAAAGGAAATTTAACTTAACTGTATTGGAGTAATGTATGGAAAGATCTCAACAAAGAATACTTATTTCAATTGAATCTGACAAAAGCATGGATGTCCGTAGAGAACATAGCTTAACATTTAGGAAAAGCATTTTTGGTCATCAGCATAGGCATGGCTTAGAAGCATGTTTGTCAGGTGGGCGATACAGGCTCATGCAGTATATGAGCTTCTAGTTATTAAGGTAGTTCGAGCCTAATAAAAATATCAGACAGAATTTTAAAATATTTTGTAGGTCTTAGCTTATATGTAAAAAAAATTAATTAAAAATGATATGTCAACGATCATCTTTTTCTGATATCAGGCATTGAAAATTAATTAGGCCATATTTGTTCATTATTTTTCATCAATATTTACAAAAAATATGTAGGGAACTGTGAGAACTTGCTGTTTATTTAGCTTTCATATGAAATAAATATTGGATAGATTTAAATTTTTTTTTTTGATATTTCAGAGATATACTCTTCAGCATTTATATGTCAAGCTAAAAAAAATCAATATGTCACCATTTGATTAAGAGAGATATTTTATATACCGTAGTTATGTTACGAAATAGACAATAGCACATGTCAATTTATTATGGCATTACAATAAAAAGGCCAGAGGAATATTCCGGCTTGAAAATCAAGTCAATTCTGCATCCTACTCCTGTTTCGTAAATTGAATGCTGTCTGTATTAGTGTGGATCCACCTTAAATGAATGATCATGTTAAGTGTTTCTCTAGTAGTAAGTACACCAATTGATGTTTGACATGATAATGGGAGTATATACTTATTCTTTACCCAGAATGTGGTCCTGACCTCTCAGTTATGCATGAGTGAGCAATAACAAATTAATTGCCCCCCCCCCCCAAAAAAAAAAAAAAAAAAAGCAGGTAGTTTACACTGTGCGGCTTAGATTTTTATTATATTTTAATGTGTGTATTTTGGTGGGCAAGACCTCATGTGTCGACAGTTTATTAATTTTGATTAACCCATGATTGAATGATTCCTTTTGAACTAGCTTTAACGAAACTTAAAAATTAATGCTGTATGGACAGTCCTTTAAAAATATATTTGCATTCCAATCCCAACATCTTTTATTTAATTTTTTGTAACTATTGAGGCAAATTAGAAAAAAATAGAAATGGCAAAAGAAAGGTCCTGTACTAGATTTTTATGTCCCTGCAATGATGCAGTTTGTGGAATATATATAGAAACTGCCTTTGTCTGTCTCTTTCAATTATTTTAATCTTAACACCTATAGCATTGATTTGATTTTGATGTAACTGTACCGAAAAATCGTCCACCATGTAAAGTTGCATATGCAGCAATAAAATGATCGAGTTATCAAAGGGAGATAATTGAGGACTTTTCAAGGCCAGTTTTAGTTGTCAAAGGATACTTGTCCAATTCGAAAATGGTTTGTTTCAGTGTACGAAGTCTGGACCATTGTGGTCGACAATTTTCCTATGGTTTTAACCTAATTTGTCTTTTTGTCTCATTGACTTCGGCTTTCGACAACTCTGTTTGGTAATTTTGTTTTTACTTCCACAACCGATGATGTTACTGCAGAAATCAATGGGAGTAATTGATCCTTGTCAGAAGTACAACTTGAATGGTTTGTTCAATTTCAGTGAAAGTTGATAGTAAACCATGCAGGAAAGAATTGCTCTCTTGGGTTATCAAGGGGAGATAACTTGATTTAAGGTTAATTGTCTCATATATATTGTTTGTAAATCATGAAATGTGACTCTTCTTGTTGGATTTTGTTGAATTTTTAGCTAAAGATTAATGTAAAAATTTATATGGTGGAAAAGTTATGATCTATTATAATCAAGGGATATACTTTCCTGACATCTGGCTGTTGTAAATACAACTTCCCTTCTTATATGGTTTGTTCATTTTCAGAAAGACTTGACTTGAGGATATACACAAAGTAATTATTAACCTCCATCTTAACAAAGGTAATAAAGAGTATTTGGTATTATGGACCCCCCTCTAAAGGAGGAGATGTATCCCCCTCTAAAGGGGGAGACATATTGTTTTTGTCTTTTCTGTTTGTTGTCCGTCAGTCCATCCATCCGTCACAAAGTTTGTGGAAGTTGTGCCCATTTTTGGCTTAGAATTTTGCAAAATTAAGTTTGGACACCAATTCTCCTAAATCTTTCATCGGATTTCAACCAAACTTCACAGGATTGTTGACCATCATGCTTAATTGTGCATATCGTCTGGCTGGATTGATTGCTTATTTTTGTGGGAGTTGTGCACCTTTTTGCCTTAGATATTTTGTGAAATTAAGTTAAAGGATGTCAATTCTCCTAAATCTTTAATCAGATTTCTACCAAACTTCACAGGATTGTTGACCATCATACCTAGTTGTGCATATTGTCTGGCAAGATGGATATACTGATTTTTGTGGGAGTTATGCCCCTTTTTGTAGCGGCTGCTGTCGTCTTACGTCGTCGTCCTGCGTCGTCTGTCGGTTTCTGAATCCACAACTCCTTCAAAACTACCAGTCAGGTTCCAACCAAACTTTCAGGATATGTTGTTCACTTGGTGTAGTTGTGCAAATTATACTCAGAATTTTGAATTTACAGATTTTAGAGGATCACAGAGTGGAAATTGATCATTTGTAAGTTGATCTGTGGGTTTTTGAATCCTCAACTCCTTAAAAACTACCAGTCCAATTCCAACCAGACTTTCAAGACTTGTTGTTCACCTGGTGAAGTTGTGCACCTGATACTTAGAATTTTGATTTACAGATGTTAGAGGTACATGGAGCCCAAATTGATCATTTGTGAGTCTTGTCAGTTTTTGAATCGGCAACTCCTTCAAAACTGCTACCGGTAATCTGATTCCAACCAAACTTCAGGATATGTTTTATACCTGGTCTTATTGTGCACCTGATACTTACAATTTAGATTTTACATTAAGAGGTTCACAGAGCCAAAATTGCTCATTTGTTAATCTCAGGTTTGTTAATCCACAACTTCATCATAACTGTATGTCAGATTCCAACCAAAATTGCAGGATATGTTGTTCATCTGGTGTACTTGTGCACCTGATACTGACAATTTTGGTTTAACAGATTTCAGAGGTTCATGGAGCTAAAATTGCTCATTTGTTAATCTTGTTTGTTAATCATAACTATAGTCATATTCCAACCAAACTTGTAAGATGTGTTGTTCACCTGATCTTGTTGTGCATCTGATACACAACATTTTGATTTTGCAGATTTTAAAGGTTCACTTAGCAAGCCAAAAAAACTCATTTGTTAATTCAGTTTTTATACACTTGTTGAAAGACGGACATATTATGTATACCCTCGGTCTGTCCGTCTGTCTGTTAACTTTTTGGTTTCCGGAGATTTTTTCTGTAACCACTTGACATATTGATTTCATATTTGGTATATGAGTATATCTTGGTGAGATACAAATTAAGTTCAATATGGTTCCGGTTGGTTGATTTTGTACAGAGTTATGGCCCTTGGACTTAGTGAAATTTTGAAAAATATAGGTTTCCCGAGATTTTCTCTGTAACCTCTTGACATATTGATTTGATATTTGGTATATGAGTGTATATAGTTGAGATTCAGATCAAGTTTTTGTTTAGACCTGATTGGTTGATTGTGTACGGAGTTATTGCTCTTGCACTTAGTAAATTTCTTTACAATTCGTGAATATGTTGATTTGATAAATAGCATATGATTGTATGTTAATAAATTACTGATCAAGTTTAAATTTGGTTCCTGTTGAATGATTTTTGTGGACAGTTATGGCCCTTGGACTTAACATTTTTTTTATGCCTGGCCACGAAGTGGAAGGGGCATATAGATTTACCCTTGTCCGTATGTACGTACGTCCCGATGTTAAGTTTTGCGTTTAGATCCATATTTTGGTAACCTCTTGTAATATTTTATTATTACATCAGTATATGGTTTGTATTACCAGATTCACCAACAATTAGGGATCCATGACCAACATTTTACACTTGAGTAACTTCTGTTAAATTTTGCGTTTAAGTCCATTTCTCAACAACTACGCATCATACAACAATGATGTTTCATCAAATTAATTTCCTTGATGAGTACTACCAAAATCTTTGAGAATTAGGCGACTTTGACCTATATTTTATGCTTGAGTGATTTTTTGTTAAATTTTGCATTAAGGTCCATTTCTCATCAACTACACATTATACCACAATGATGTTTCATCAAATTAATCACCTTCATGAGTACTACCCAAATCATCAAGAATTAAGTGGCTTTGACGTATATTTTACGCTTGAGTGATTTTTGTTAAATTTTGTGTTTAAAGTCCATTTCTCAACAACTAAACATGATATCACTATGGTGTTGCATCAAATAAATCACCTTGATGGGTGCTATCCAAATCAAGGACAATTTAGTGTCTTTGACCTACATTTTACGCTTGAGTGACTTTCGGTAAATTTTGTGTTTTAAGTCCATTTCTTAACAACTACACAACATAACATTATAATGTTTCATGAAATGACTCATCTTAGTGAAAACTACCAAATTCTTAGACAATTCGTTGACTTTGACCTACATTTTACACTTGAATGACTTTGTTAAATTTTTGCATTAGGCCAATTTATAAGCAACTTGGTAGTTAATCAAATAAATCACCATAGTGAGTACTGCATAATTCATGCATAATTTTATAACCTGACCAATATTTTATGCTTCAGTGACTTTAGTTGGGTAATTTTTGTTTATGTCCATTACTTAACAATCTTTAATGAATAATCATCTGTAACAGTCATGACAGTACTTCTTGATTAATTCAGTGACAAGGAACTAAATTCCATTGATGATTGGTAAGGTTATCTATTGCGATAAATTTGTTGTTTTATAAACACATTTTCTAGTTAAATCATTTTTTTGCACCTTTAATTCTATGCATTAATCTTACATATTAGTTTGATATTTTTTAAAAGGTTACATCTGGGCAAGGGGCATATTCTGTTTGATTTTTTATGCCCCGCCACATAGTGGAAGGGGCATATAGATTTACCCTTGTCCGTCCGTCTGTACGTACGTCCGTCTGTCCTGATGTTTAGTTTTGCGTTTAGGTCCATATATTGGCGACCTCTTGTAGTATTTTGATAATATTGCATCAGTACATGCATCTTGATTAGTACTACCAGATTCACCAACAATTAGGGATCCATGACCTACATTTTACGCTTGAGTGACTTTTGTTAAATTTTGCGTTAA
>MJUU01004971.1:49839-60028 GCA_002080025.1 Modiolus philippinarum | reverse complement strand
TTTTTTTAAACGGGTGGGGCCACAAACCCGAAATTAAAACCCGGGATTGCCATTATGCCAAGAAACCACATACTGAAATTTGAAGATGATCCGTCCACTAGAAACAAAGTTATGCTGGCCACAGACGCCGACGCCGACGCAGACGACTGCGCCATACATTGCGGTCGTATAAAAAGTATTGTACATATGGAAAGGAATCCTATAGGTGGTTTGGTTAATAAAAACTGCCATCAAAGACCTCATGCTCACTTGATGAAAATTGGAATTCAACATTACAATGTTTTAAATAATTATGATTTAATATAGTTTATTGATAAAAAATAAAATAAAATATCACACATTCATTCAGTGAGTATGCAAAATATAATTCTTTTCTATGAAGGGGAGGTAATTCAAATCACATTAAAAAAAATACCGTAATTACAGGAATTTTTCGATACTCAGATTCACCACTTTTTGGGGATTTTGAAAAAATATGATTTTTTATATTTTCAGGGCAATTATCAAAAGAAATCGGCAATAGGCACATATGTCATCAGTCCCAATGTTTGCAGGTAACAGTTACCTAATTATGAGGCCTGTTATATCTCTTTAATAAAGCTATGCAGTATTTGTGTTGTTTTTATTTTTTAAATAAAGCTATTCAGACTTATTTTGTTTTATTATTATTAAACTTATTCAACAACACGTTGTTTACATTTTACCTGGACTGAATCACGTAATCAAGGTGGTCTGATTTTCTCTCATTAGACTCGTGTATTGCAATTTTTATGATCAGATAATTTAAATACACAATGCAATTAGCTTTTACTAAGATGTCATAGTAATTTGTACACACAAGCTGTCATAAAAAGGTCATCACTTTATTGTGTATCGATCCAGAACAAATAATGATTTCCGGTATCTATTTTTAACAAAAATGTGTTGATAGGGGTACAATACGGGGAAATCAATAAAAATTGCAAAGAAAACAGAAGTGGAGTTGATTATTAATTTTGAAAAAGCAGGTATAGTAATAGAAGACATGAATTCACTTTGATAGCAATTTATTTAACTGACATCTTCATTTGGGCTTGGGACACTTGTTTTGACAACAGCTTGTCATATTGTTTTATTGTAATATCATCTATCCCATATCCACTCCTATTGAGGCCATAAAATATAATAATAGGTGACACTTTACTCAAGTGCCAAGCGTGGGTAATACCTAAAATGGCTGCCAATAACGTGACTATCACCTGACACTGACCATTCAGTCACTTTTAATGCACTTTATAACAATGGAAAATTAAAAATCCTATTTTTATACAAATTTTATTTAATAATTTCAGTTTATTCATAAAGCAAATGCTTCAAAATTCCTTATTTATTTCTCTTTTAAATACAGGAAGTCACCTTCATTTATCTCCCTTTGAACAAGGAAGTAAACAAACCATTCATGTCTGGAATGATCTGTTTTAAATAAAAAACATGTGAAAAATATTTTATTGAATATATAAGGTAACAAACTGATAATATTAACAAAGAAAACGATATTTGTACATCCTGAACAGTGTTGTTGAAATAATTATTGTTATTTCCTTTCAAATGAATCAACTGCGATTTTTTTCACCAGACAATTTTTGAAGATAGTCGAAAAATTGAAGATATCAAAAATTTTGACTTTTCTGAAAAAATGAAAAGTGTCGAAAATTTTAGCCGTCGAATAAATCGAGACAAGACGGTATGATCATTAACACTGTTTTTTTTCTTATTTCATATTTCTAAAGTAATTACTTCAACACAGTTTCATCAAAATCTATCTTTTATTGAAAATACAAAAATTCAATCTTCTCCCTATAGAGCTAATACTCTTAACAAGATGTGTTTTTGTGAAACACTTATGCCCCCAAGTAGAAGTAAAGAAGAAACATTTAGCAACTTTGAACAATGAATGTCCTTCTGACAAAATAATTTGTAGAAATAAATTCTGGTATCAACTGAAAAGTTTAATCACATCAAATCATGATTGCAATTGGATGCAAACACAGAGGTCAACCAAACGACCCCCTCCAATCATTATCCAAGCATTATAAAGAAAACAATTTTCACCCCCCTTTTTTTGGAACATTTATAGTTAACTCATTGTGCTCTGTCTATCAGTGTTATCAGTACTTTGATTACAGCATGGATATTTTCATATACTTCATCAATACTGGTTCCCCAAAAGTGGAGAAATATAGACGTTTTCAGAATTGAAATAGTGGGTGCCGCCATCTTGTTCCATTCGGAACACTAAATCCGACACAGGTAGACAGATTTGACTCGACTCGGGCTTTTTCGATTACTTCATTATTGAATGGAACTGCACAGGTAGGGTAATTAAATTGTTAATTACCTGTTTATTCAACATGTAAGAAACATGTTAATAGAGTCGTTGAAAAGATTAAAGATAACAGAATGGCAACAAATAAGTTTCAAGGCAGATATTTAACGTTTAAGTGTAGTAATATGCTTTTGAAAATTTGAAATTTATAGGTACCGTAGGTATCGTATTCACGAGATGCACCCAAAATGTAAATAGAAATACGTATCAGTTAATGATTTTGCCCACGAATAAATTAAAAGAATAAAGAAATATATTTTTTCAGCATTGTTGTTTATTTTATTTATTTTTTTCGACATCAGAATACACATAAAGATAGATTGTAATGTTAGGCACATATTTGGAATAAATCTCTATTTATTTGAGTTAATCACACTTATTTGTAATAAACTTTGATAAATATATATATTTGGTAAAGCCTTTAAGTTATTTTTGTTAAAATCATTTTTCGTTTTTATTCTATTCCAAATACACATTTTCTTCCGGTATCAAATACCTCATTAACAAACTAGAAAAAGATGATCTGCTGATCACAAAAGATACCCCTGCCCACAGGCAATTCTAGTAGTTGCAGCAACCTGGATAACTATTTTGCTTGATCACTTGACCTGTATTTCATAATAAGAAACATTGTCCTAAATATTAAAACTTTCTTTACCATAAAACTTACAGATTTTGCCTCATTCAGGGGCAATAATTCTGGAATGCAAAATCTGATTTTGATCAAAATTGAATTTGACCTGTATTTTATAAATACAACCATTGTACCAAAATTATTAAATCTTTCCTTCAAAGCAAACTGAATTTACCATCTGGAAACAATAAAATTTACAGATTTTGCCTAATTCAGGGGCATAACTCTGGAACACAAATCCGATCACAGTCATAATTGAACTTGACCTGTATTTTATGAATATAAACATTTTCCCAAAATATTGAAACTTTCCTTCAAGTTATCATCCGGAAACCATAATACTTACAAATTTTGCCTAAATCAGGAGCAATAACTCTGGAATGCAAAATTTGATCACGGTCAAAATCAAACTTGACTTGTATTTTATAAATACAAACATTGTCCCAAAATATTAAATCTTTCCTTCTAAGCAAACTGAAGTTATTATCTGGAAACCATAAAATTTACATTTTTTGCCTAATTCAGGGGCAATAACTCTGGAACATAAAATCTGATCACAGTCAAAAGCAAACATGACCTTAATTTAATGAATATAAACATTGTCCCAAAATATTAAATTTTCCTTCAAAGCAAACTCAAGTTATCATCCGGAAACCATAATATTTACAGATTTTGCGTAATTCAGGGGCAATAACTCTGGAATGCAAAATCTGATCACGGTCAAAATCGATCTTGACCTGTATTTTATGAATACAAATATTGTCCCAAAATATTAAATCTTTTGTTCAGAGCAAACTAAAGTTATCTTCCGGAAACCATTAAATTTACAGATATTGCCTAATTCAGGGGCAATAACACTGAACCGCAAAATCCAATCATGATCAAAATCAAACTTGATCTGTATGTTATGAATATAAACATTATCCCAAAATATTAGAACTTTCCTTCAAAGCAGACTCAAGTTATCATCTGGAAACCATAAAATTTACAAATTTTGCCTAATTCAGGGGCAATAACTCTTGAATGCAAAATCTGATCATGGTCGAAATCGAACTTGACCTGTATTTTATGAATATTAACATTGTCCAAAAAAATTAAAACTTTCCTTCAAAGCAAACTCAAGTTATTATCCGGAAACCATAAAATTTACAGATGTTGCCTAATTCAGGGGCAATAACTCTGGAACAAAAAATCCGATCACGGTCGAAATCGAACTTGAACTGTATTTTATGAATATTAACAATGTCCCTAAATTTTAAAACTTTCCTTCAAAGCAAACTCAAGTTATCATCCGGAAACCATAAAATTTACAGATTTTGCCTAAGTCAGGGGCAATANGAACGCGATATCCAATCACGGTCGAAATCGAACTTGACCTATATTTTATAAATATTAACATTGTCCCCAAATATTAAAACTTTCCTTCAAAGCAAACTCAAGTTATCATCCGGAAACCATAAAATTTACAGATTTTGCGTAAGTCAGGGGCAATAACTCTAGAACGCAAAATCCGATTATGGTCAAAATCAAACTTGACCTGTAATTTAATGAATATTAACATTGTCCCTAAATATTAAAACTTTTCTTTAAAGTAAACTCAAGTTAGCATCCCGAAACCATAAAATTTACAAATTTTGCCTAATTCAGGGGCAATAACTCTGGAACGCAAAATCTGATAACGGTAAAAATCGAACTTGACCTGTATTTAATGAATATAAACATTGTCCCAAAATATTAAAACTTTCCTGCAATGCAAATTAAAGTTATCATCTGGAAACCAAAGTGTGACAGACGGACAGACGGACGGAAAGACGGACGGATGGACGGACGGACGGACAAGAGGAATCCTATATACCCCGACCTTTTAAGGCGGGGGTATAAAAACCTACCAGATTATGAATAAAATTTCTTCTTTTATGTATAAATTAAAGTCATTGTGAATCTAAAAAAAATAAGAAAAAATAAATAAGGGTTACCTTTTCTGTAAAATCTGTGTATTCTGTTTATCACATTTTCCAAAAAGAAACACTCTGATTTTTTTTATGGTAATGACTGATGGTTTGCATTCAGTTGATTTACTAAATGCACTTTTATTTATTGGATTTGAGTGGACAAGTTTGATGGTTTGAATATTGTTAAACATAAGTCAAATCAAGGTCTTTTAATATAAAGATATTTTAAAGATTAAATTTTATTTTGTGTTTTTACTGTTCTGTGGATGATTTCTCCACAAATTTCATTATTTGGTTACAACTCCTGAATGTAGAAATGTTTTATGTGTATAGCTTAAATGTTATTTGAAATAGTGGGTCCTCCGTCAGCTTTGCTTTAGGTATATTGCATAATGTGCATTTCTCATAGTTTAATAAACTTAATCGTATATTTTTTTTATAAAAAAAAGAGCTCCCCGTTGGCTTCAAATATGGTCATGATGTGTTCTGTTCTGTACGTTGTGTGTATTGCATTAAGATTTATATTTGCCTTGATTGAATATCTTGATATCTGAAAACAGGACTCCCCGTAAGCTTCAAATTTTTACAATTACGTTGTATCTGAGTTGTCGGGTTTTTTTTCAAGTAAAACGCGTACAATACACATCTTCCAAAAAGGTGTATTCTGACGTTGTTTGATAATGATATTCCACTTTGCCACATTACATCCTCGAAATTCGCTTATTTTCCATTTTCTATTAAAGATCATTTGAGATTATGTCTCTGATGTAAATATTCTAAGACAGGTAAACCTAGCTATACTAATTACAAATGTTTTTTTTGTGTATCTTGTTCTTCATTTATTTCTTTTTATCGAAAATCTATTATTTTTTTTTATAAACTGTTTGCTTATTTTAAAACAGTTTTGTTTTAAAACTTGTTGATTTTTTTCACATTCAGCTAGATTTAAGAGTAGCTTGCATACTTCAAAGGGTATACAGGTACCTGTGTTAATTGGGACAACATAGAGTATATTCACAGGAAAGGTTGACAACTTTTTTATTGGGGTGATACATGAATCATTTCAGGTTTTAAGATTACTCTGTGAAATATTTTAGTACATGTATTTTAGTGTGCTGTAAGATTACTTTATATCTATGGATAATCCTATAAATTTTATAATTAATAATAAATTTAAAAAAATATCAATGCTCAATTAAAACTTTTTTCCAAATGTAGATGAAACAAACTCATGTCTTGAAATGATAAAAGCTAGAAAGTGTTTTTTTTTCAATAATTTATCAGTATAAGTAATGTACTGTGTGTGGTACCCGTCTACTTCTTAATGGCGGACCTATCGTGATCAGGGGAGATAATTAAAATTTACCAATTTCTGAAAACGTCTATCCAGAAGAGAAGAAATGAAATAATAGATATTTTTACTAACATCCCCCATCATTGATATATACATTGTATAATACATATATAAATACCCGTAAAATTGAAATTGAATAAATAAAGAAAATATGCTGAATGATACAAAGAAATTCTATAGATATCAAGAAACATTTTATCATAAATGAGTTTAATGTTTATATATATATATAAAATAAAACAAAATATAATTTCATTTTTCTTGTGAAATTTTACCAGACAGTCACATGCCAAGGTCAAGGTCATGATGTCAAATTTTCTGGTACCAACTGAAAGGCTCTCCACAAGGAATATACATGCAAACTATGAAAGCCCTATCACTTACCATTCAAAAGATATGCTCAATGTTAAAGTTTTTATGCAGTTCTTCACAAACCAAGGTAAAGGTCACAAGGTCAAAAATTCTGGTACCAAGAAAAAGGTCTTGCCACAAGGAATGCACATGCAAAATATGAAGGCCATATCACTTACCATTCCAAAAGATATATGCAATGTTAAAGTTTATCATTTTTTCCAAAAAGTCCATCATATGCCAAGGTCAAGGTCACAAGGTCCAAAATTTTGGTATCGTTTGAAAGGTCTTTCCAGAAGGAATACACATGTAAAATATGAAAGTCCTATCACTTACCATTCAAAAGATAAACCCAATGTTAAATTTTTTTGTGGACAAACAGACAAACAGACAGACCAAAAACTATATGCCCCCTGAATCTTCGATTCACGGGGGCATAAAAAAAGGCAAAATCAGGTTTCTGTTTTTAAGACAGGTCTGGTGACTTTTCGTTTTTTTTTGTTGGTCAAAATTTTGGAGTGAATTCAGTAAAGCACAAGGAGAGTTGTTAATTCAAGTTTCACATGATTGGATATAATTTTTTTGATTTATCATACAGACACCAAATTTTTCTGAAAATTTCAATATGTCTTCTGTCACTGTGACCTACTTTCTCAAAAATCAGAAGAATTCTTCCCCTCCGGGTTCCCAAAAATATATCCAGGTTTCATTTGAAGTTGACTTTAAGTTTTTAAGTTATCATCTTGAAACCAATTATCTACATCAGATAGCTTGCACCACCAAACCAATAGCTCAGTTCAACTTCGTTCTGACTCGGCTAAAAATGATGTTCTCAAACAAGACCACTATATCCTATTCTTGTCACTTCTGGTTGGATTGGCATCTATAAATTCAACAGAATTGATTAATATTGAAAGATATTGACACAATTTATAAATATATATGTTTCTTTGAGTCTGGCAGTTTCCTCAATCTTCAAAGTGAACATTTACCTTTTTAATATGAACTAGTAATTTTTGTCCTTCTTCATTAGGGTTTTCTTTTAATCCTAAGTCTATCAGAGATTTCAGAACCAGTCCATGTAGATCTTTTATAGCTATGTTATAGGCATGTCTGAAATAGATAATCATCACATTTTTGAATTACATTGAAACCTGTCTAAATCGAACCCCTTTGGGACAAAAGAATTTGTTCAGTTTAGACAGGTGTCCGGTTTACACAGGTTCAAAATATAAAGAAATTGATAGAAAAGGTCTTCACATTGTGTTTGGTTTCGACAGGTTTTCGGTTTAGTCAGGGTTCGGTTAAGCCAGGTTTCATTATATAAATAAAGAAAAAAATAACTTTAGACAATATAAATGATTTATATCCCCTCTCCTTGTGTCTGTAAACACTAAACCAAAACCTACATAATCTGGAAATCTGTCTAAGATGAACATTATGCAAAGTAACTTAAGGATGTTCGCTAGTCAATTTTAAAATAACAAGGATTCAAAAACAATGTGATTTTTCGTTTGAAAATTGTAAAAGAAGTAATTTAAGTAAAAAAAACTGATAGGTCACCGATGAAATTATTGAGATACAAGTATTTGAAAAAATGGCAGGAAACTGAACTCCTCTGCATTTTTCATGGGTTTAACATGACGACTGTTTATGCAACAATGAATGTGACAAAATAACACCATCTGAATGAAATTTGGGCAGAATGCTCCAAATATTGTATAAAAAACCAGGCAAAAAATTATTAAGCTTTTAAATGGATAAAACCAGAGAAGTTCGAAAATCTGACAGAAATACATAAACATGACCAGCAAACATCCTTGATACTAATATTGGTAATTTCTGCAGTTGAATGCAAGAGCACCTGTATAAAGAAAAGTAAGACTTTCAGTCTAAAAGTGATTCTGTTGGATAGGTTTCACTCAGGGTTCGAATATAACGAACATGCATACATGTATAACAAATTTATGCATATATTCAAATTCCTGGCTGAAAGCCTTTAAGATTCATTATAATTTATTTGTTTTTCAAGAAGTCCCTTTTAGCAAATTTTCTGTTATAGCAAAGTCTTTACTGATCCCCAAGATCAATTATTATGTGTACTTTTTGTCGGATATAACGATAAGCTCAACTCAGATGTAATGCTCCATTTAGAGCTGATCCTGTTGTTAAGCCAATACACAATAATGAGGAGATACTAATCATTGTATACATGCTCGATATCATGATAAACTTAATTCATAGCTAATTGCTGTGAATGTTATGCAAATGCCCAATAGTAAATTGTAAACTACTATCGAATGGCCAAAATGTGTAATTTTGATTTTATTAGCAATACAATCTATTAATTGATTAATTTATTGATAAATTCAGGAAGGTTTAAGTTTTTGTCATTTTTGTTCTGAATCATATATTGTTTTTCTGTCTAGTAAAACAAAGTCAATTTCTTTGGAATCAAATTATTCAATATGCCGAGAAAGAAATTCAGCCTTAAATGAAAGGGTCGAAATTTGACATGTGCTAAGTACTCTTAGACCTTTCTTTTTACTGAGTACAGAATTAAGCTGTGAAATATAAGTATTACTTTTATTAAGTGTTCATATACAATTCATTAATTTCTGTTTTTTTCTCTATTTGATATTGTAATAGTTGTACAACAGGTATAAGAACATTAGAAACTGATATAGTTATAAAGCTGTGAAATGATATGCATTTATTACTAGAATATATCTTGATGTTTTTTTTCATTGTAAATATATTCATTTTGTATAAATATTTAATGCCAAACTGATATAATTTAGGTTTGTTAATAAAATGAGATTTATCAATGTGTCATCTTCAGATAGAATGATTGTGTGTGTGTATGTGATTGTTGTTATTATGTTACTGTGTCACTTGCTTATACATTTTTTATATTATTTGCTTAACCTACTTATAAATGGAGACTAATGTTTGTGTTTTTTCCATGAATGTAAGAGGTTTAAGTTCTAGTGTGAAAAAAAGGACTGATATTTTTCCTTGGATTAAAGATAAAAAAGCTTCCGTAGTATGTCTTCAGGAAACTCACAGTTCTAAGGAGGATGAGACAAAATGGGAGGATGAATGGGGAGAGAAATGTTATTTTAGTCACCATACTAACAGAAGTGCTGGAGTATGTATCATGTTTCGCAAGGGGTTGGATTACACTGTACATAATTCTATTATTGATTTAAATGGTCGGTATATTATTTTAGATTTGAGTCTTTATGAACAAAGAATGACATTTGTCACTCTCTATGGTTATAATACAGATGAACCAAATTTTTTCCAAGATATTTTTCAAAAGGTTGTTAATTTAAAGAATAGTAGTGTGTTATTTTGTGGTGACTGGAATGTGGTTCAGGATTATAGTATTGATAATTTTAATATTCAACATAACAGAAATATTAACTCAAATAATAAAATTGAGGAAATTAAAAATTCCTTAGAACTGGTAGATCCCTGGAGAGTTTGTTTTCCTGAGGCAAGAAGATATACATGGCGCCAATCTACTC